>ML742125.1:57179-84772 GCA_009193465.1 Aspergillus avenaceus | reverse complement strand
AAAGAAAAAGAAAAAGAAAAATCAAGATATTCATCCCCAATGATGGGTAAGTATGTCATGATCAAAAGAGTATGTGGATTTTGGGGGGAGGGGAGAGGATACTCCGCCCGTCAATAGGGGACGGGACCTCGACGGGACAACAGGAAGGGAAAATTACATATGTTGGAATCCACATGCTACGTAATTGCATGCGTATTAACCAAGTAAAATACCATCTCTATGATGGAGATCAATGGGTCAGCGAAGTCAAGAAATGAAAAATATCAGTACTGTAAAGTATATTAAGTCCGAGTGCCAGTTATATCTCCATTTCAATCAATCCTATTCTTTAGTCTAATTATGAGGACTCCACCTCGGGGGAAGCCTACTTATTTTCCTACTGCTTTGTTCCTAGCACAGGATTGAAATAGTTTCACCCTATCAGGCAAATCACCACGATGCCTTACGCGTTCCTAAATAACACGGACGGTCTCCCAAGTTTCATGATCTTTACGAGGCGAATAAAAAGGCTGCGATGAAAGCTTGGCGTCAGTTTTCCCTCTCTTTCTTTCTCTTTTTTTTTTTTTTTTTTTTTTTTTTTTTTTTTTTTTTTTTTTTTTTTTTTTTTTTTTTTTTTTTTTTTTTTGGTCTATTTTCCTACCAATCTCCTGAGTAAATCCAAGTATTTCCTGTACTTCGGAACTTCCATAATTCTCTGGTGCTTTCCCCGCGCTCCACGGCGGAAAATGTCTTTCCTTTTCGGCCCCGTGGTCCCTATCCCCCGAAGATATAGTTTCGATCTTCTACCGCGGTCAACATATAGTATGATTCTCCAAACAAATGCTCAAGAACAAAACCATCTTTTTTTTTTTTCACATCAAAATCTCTCTTTCCTGTTCCTTCTTTCTTTTTCCAGTTTGGACATAAAAGTGGTTATCATTGATCGCCATGGTATCTTGTTTAACTCACAACTAACGCCCGTTTACATTGGCAACAACGGTTATATTGTAGAATGCCTCGAGGCTTACCATACTAGCGAACCCACTCACTCTCATGTGTGGATGACTAGTGATAATTCTACAGTTTAGCATGGCACTGGTTCCTCCGGTGGCAGGCGGACTCCACTACAACTTTCGTGGTGTGGCAATGGGAGCGGACAAGTCACCAGCTTTGCACATAGTTCAGTATCCCGCCAATTGGATCCGTACTCCTTCAACTTGACTTACAAATATTTTCTTGGTGTACACAGTACACACGGGACGCTACACTTATGGTGAATTAAAGTATTGCAAAAGACCTTGTTCGCCTTCCTGGGCCCGAGCTCCCATATAATCTACTATGACAGCTCTGGGACCCTACTATTTGGCGTTCAGTTCATCTGCTCAAACGCCTTATTGCCAAAGCCAGTGGCAAAATGTCCATATACGAAGTCTTTCTCGTGTTCCTTCCCCAAACAGGCACTTCACCTTCAATGGGGGCGGAAATACCTAATTGGGAACTTAGCTGTGTGGGTACCTAGGGCTAAAGCCTGGGCAACACAGGGGTCTAGGCATAGGATGCCGTTCTTCTTTAATATCCGGAACTCATGGGCTATGTAAGATCGGAGCTTAGTACATATTTTCTGTGCCTCATGGCCCTCATCTCGAGCTAAGTGTTGTGGGTTGACTGCTGGGTCTTCAGTATCGTTTTCATTAATACAAGTATTGGTGGTCTATAATACTGACAGGGGTATAAGTACTCCATACAAATTTTAGTAGTTATATGCTTGAGCTCATTGGGGGATCAATGGATTTCGTCAATTGTTCAAACTCTTTCGACAGCATGCAGGAATTGCGTGATTCGAAACTTTGGCGCATTGCGTGCGAGGCGGCCTGAGATTCTAGGCCATGAAACGCAAAGCTATGCACGAGTTTGATTCCCCACTGTCCTTCAGCTGAACATTGGTTTGGGTTGTTTTTCCCTCCTTCCTTGGTCATCGATCTTCACACATATTTTTCCCCCGAGTCATGTCTGAAGCTTGTATGTATCTATGAACATTGAACACTGACTGACATACAATGGACAAAGATCTATCTCGTCCGTCAATAGGCTCTGGGGGGCCTAGGAGCAGCCTAGAGACTCTTTGCGCTAAGAAACCAGTTATTATTTTTATAAACGCAATTTGTTTGTGCCCTTGCTTTGCCAAAGTGTGGCAAATGTGTGATGCTACCTCCGATATACATTGAACCAAAGCGCCCTTAACAGCTACAGAGTTGCGGCACTACGATTAGAAGGCATTTTGCAAAGGGAAAAAAGGGTATCTCATCCCACACCCTCATCGACAAGGCTCCAAACAACAGGATTCTGTGGACAGTCTTTATTATATCACAACATTGAACATCTACATCTACATTCGAGAACAGGCCCTCAAACCTTTATCCCTGATCAAAATCAACCAGCCCTCTGCCAACCTGCGGTTGTACCACATGGAAACCTTCCGACGCATCATTGTCGAAATGACATACAATCCGGGCCTTCCGAGATGCTATCAAGATTGATACATATTTTACTATTTTGGATGGTTCTGAATATCTTGGAATGCAGAAATGCAATCGGTTGGTGGTTTCCCGACAACTCTATAGGGTATGACGTCCCGTGATAAAATCATCAAGTGGAAAGATCGGATAGCGACACAACACTCTCTATCGTGGGTTCTGGTCGCGTACATCGCCGTCATTTTTCGAATCTAGCTCAAACCACCGTGGATGTATAAGTCTTGGCGATACAACCGATTTACATACAACACGAGGTAGGACGCATGGTCCATGCGGCTCTGGATGTCCCCATAAATGTTGTTGGATTAATATAACAGTTGTGTGACCACTACTACTGTAGTGAATGCAGAATTAAGAGGTAGGTGGTAGTCTGCCGTTTCGCCATGGACCGTGACATTTGAAGCAGTTACCATGAGGCAGCTCGCTAAGGTTTGCCCTAGCTGCAGGTTATCTCTGAGCCGACAAAGAAGCGCTTGTATATATTGCGCGAGTGCCGAGTTACTACACAATGTTTTATCAGTCTACGGTGTTAGAATACTACTCGTATCTGATATAAGCAGAAAAAAAAAAAAAAAAAAAAAAAAACACTCTGATATGTTTGTGACATTGACCATCTCAAGAGACTGATAATGACCAGCGGATCAAATAGAAATGGAAATCTTTTTTTTTTCTCGCCGTTCTTCTCAGTAATTCAATACTAAAGAAAGAGTTTCTTACGTATGGAGATATCGGAGGTTCTAATCATCCGATGGCCTTTGTTTGATTACTATTGATATGAAGAATCTTACGCCCGTACACAGTAACAGTACTTGATCGGTGGGCCCGGATCGGAGAACTCGAACGCCGATACCCGACAGAAGTGACAGTCGGAAACTTCCACATCTCACTCTCTCTCTCCACATTCTCAGATGAGCGATCAGGCTGTGAATCTCGACCATCTTCTCTCTTCTCTTATCTGCCTTCCTTCTTTCCCTTTTTCATTTTTTTCCATTTTTATAATACCAATCCCCCGTGAGATATAGAGTATCTCATTTGTATATATATATTCATCGTGCATGTACCTTTGTCACTTGGCCTACTGAAAATCACAATCCAAAAAAGCTCAGCGCCAAATGGGGCCGTCCAGTTGATCGATCCGTGTGGCGCTACCAATCGTCCATACGAGTTTGTTCCTCCACGCCCTATAACCTTTGGCAAACCCAACGCGCTCACCGTTCTTTCCCGTCTTGTCTTTTCTATTGTTTAATACTTCCCCATTTACTTGCTTAGTACTACATCGACCATTCCGTGGAGCCGTATCCGGTGAAAGTCGAAGTATAGATAATTCACTGACTCGGGAGCGCCAGCTCAGTCAATTAATCATTCTGGCATTAAACTGCCTGGTTTAGTAGAAGAGAAAGGGGATATGCAGGGTATCGCACGGGATCCTGAAGCCGCGCCGCCTTCAGGGTCTCTACACAGCTCCCACGGCGTGCGAAAGATTACACGAACCTATGGTGGCCATGATTCAAATCGAAGGCGTAATCCACTGGTAAGAACCATCATGTTCCACCCCTTTGGGGAAGAACCATCAGTTAAGTCTGTCCGGGCAGGCGTGTGAGATGTGTTACAAGAGGAAGATCAAATGCGAGATTGAAGAATCCAGCTCGACTTGTCTCCAATGTATGCGTCGTAACATAACGTGCAAGTTCACCACAAGGAGAGAAAAGCGAGAAAACCTAAAAAGGTAATTATGTGTCAACTATCGCGTTTATGCGCAACCAGTGCAAGCGTTTGCTGAGTTTTCTGTTCTAGGATACATTATGTGAAGGATCTAGAGGAACGCTTGAGGAAAACAGAGTCTCTACTTCGAGCTGCAGGTCTTCTAGATGAGGACCAACATGCCAATGAATCCAGTGATGATGGTCTCGTCGAAGATGAGAGCGACCTTGAGGATGAACACCCAGAAACTATGAGCCGTGAGTTAATAGACAACCGCGGGGACTCATATCACACCGAAACAGCCCGGGATTCAAGCAATCCGTCAGACGCCCACTCAGACACTTCTAGCAACCCAATTCAGCGTAGCCAGTTAGCGCCTTGGAATGTTCACTTGCAGCCCTCACTCTTTAAATGGGATACCAGGGAAGATTATCGATACTTTGGTATGTAAAACCACTAGACGATACCCAAGGTAGGTGCTGACTCAAATCATAGGGCGATCGTGTTTCATGTCCATCCTATCCCCTGATGGAATCGAGTGGATCAAGAGTAAAACAGGTGAAACCAAGTTCCTCAGCCTGCTACTTGAAGACATAGGGTCTGATAGCCCTTGGGACAACTGGCGGCCAGACGTGTTCCATGATATGTTCTCATCGAAAGTCTTCAAGCCTTTGCCCCCAAGGGCAGAAGTATTCTCTCTATTAAATGATTATTTTCGCACAGTGAATCGCCTGTTTCCCTTATTCCATGAGCCAACATTTATGCGATTAGTCGAATGGCAGTATACGCAGCAAACATGCGACGATGCCGCTCGTTGGGCCAGCATCAATATCATCATCTCCTTGGCTTATGAGTATCGATTCTCCAACAGTCAAAAGTCTGAAAAGGACAGAGAAAAAGCATGGCTATATTATAAGAATGCCATATCAGTTTTCGCAGAGTTGACCCTGCGGCGGACCGATGTCCTGAGTGTGCAAGCCCTTTTAGGGATAGCGATATTCCTTCGAGGAAACTCGGGTACTCAGTCAGCATCGCCTATCATCACGGCAGCCATACGTTCCTGTCATCGCATGGGGTTCCACCGTGACCTCCCAAGGCCACACCTTTCCCGGGTTGAGGAAGAGCAGACAAAGAGGGTCTTCTGGATTGCATATGTACTCGACCAAAGGTCAGTATTACAGGGTAGCCTATCTGTCTCTGCGTATTCTAACCGTTACGGGGTGTAGTGCTTGTATACGGACCGGGAGTTCTCCGGCCCAGCACTCGGATGATTTTGATGTCGGCTTTCCGGAGATGGATGTCGAAAATGAATTTCTCATGCACAACAATACCTCATTTTTCCGCCAGCTATGCGAATTAACGGTCATAAAGAGCCGGATATTTAACAGCCTTTACTCAACTAAGGCCTTGCAAAACGTGACCCCAAAAAAGATCTATAGCATTATCCGGGGATATCGAGAAGAGCTTGAAGAATGGCTCCGTGCAAGCCCCTTCAACCAAGAGGTGAAGCCCAGAGGGTCAGAAGAAGACTTCCTCATCGGATTTGCCAGGGCTGGTCTGCAGTTCAGTTATTATAATACCCAAATGATGATTCATCGTCTGCCCTTGGCAATCCATTTTGCTTATTTGCATTGCTCTACCACTGACATCAAATGGGACGTTGATTTTGAGACTGTGCAAAACGAGTCCACGGCAGCAAGTATCATCTGTCTAGACGCAGCTCGAGACACCCTGAAGCTTGTGAACAACCTGCCGTGGGGAGACATAGCATGGATATGGTAAGAGTATTCCGAGCCCACAATTCCAGCCGGTTCTGCTTTACTCATACTGTCTAGGTCGCTTCTCTACTACATCTTCCTGGCAGTCATGCTACTGTTCACATACATTATACGAGATTGCAAAAGCCCCAATGCCAAAGGTGATCTGCAACATCTAAGCATGGCAGCAACATTCTTTGCAACGCTCGTGCCGTGCGACGGGCCATGCAACTACGCAAGGTTCATGTCCCGAATGTGTGCCAGCTTCGAGAAAGTAGCCCGAGCAGTCATCGAGCGTGACCAAAAGGCGATTAAACCGAACGACAAGCGTCGCCAGTCAGAGACATCAGCCACATCTCACAAGAAGAAAAGAAGAGCCTCCTCGCCCGACACCCACTCTACGCCCACTGTCGACATTCCCCAGCTGGAAGGCCTCCCCCCGATCAACTCCTCCGGCTATGTCGTCCCCGAGAGCCCTAGCGATACCCCGGAAGACGCGTCCATGCCGGACCAGCCCGCTGCCAACGATGTTCTCCAAGGCGATCTTCCGACAGACCAACCATATGAGAACCCCAGCGGACCTCCCCAGCAAAGCTACCCCTACCCAGTGGAGAACACATTCCCGCTGTCCATCAACGACTGCATACCCCAGCCGAATTTGTGGCAGATCCCCTTAACGGCAGAGTGGGAATTCGGCGGACAGCTCTTAGGCCTCTTCGGTCCCCAATACTTCCCAGGAAATGCCGAAGCCATGCCCATGATGGCCGGGGTGGCTCCGCCGTCTGCTCCCATGAACATGGGAAACGGCTACGAAAACTTGAACATGCCGGAAAACGGCGAAGGATACCCCACCTGGACAGCCATGGGATTCATGAACCCGTTCTAGTCCAGCTAAGACACTTTCTACTTTACATATTGCTTTCATGCAAATATCTAGCATGGACCACTGTATTTAATAATGAATAACGATAATCCATCACACACAACCCAGTCATCATCACTAAAAAGCAAACAAGCCACACAATCAGTTCATGTCCATAGTCAAGTACAAGTGGCCCGAGCAGTTAGCAGATCAAGGTAGAGTCTGGTACTATAGTAGATAATAGTAAATCAATGAAAATGATTATAGTAGATAATTAATCACAAACAATTGTCAATACTAAGCAGTACTGAATCCCGATATTCACAAAGCCTCTTTAGAACTAAGTTAACAACCATTAACTATTCATAATCTATTTCTACTATAAAGATAAATGTAAATAAAGTAACTGGTCTAGTTGTTCACTTGTCATTATAGTTTGATATTATCTACACTATCAATAACCCAGTTTGGAACCATTTTTACCTGTTTTCAACCATAGATAACTGCCAATAACCGAGAATAACTGTGAATAACTGTGAATATCTATGAATAATTGTAAATACCTACGTAAATATCTGTCAATAACTATCAATAACTCCCAATAACTGCAAATTATATATCTAATATCGAGTTATAAACACATGATAGGCCGGCCGCTGGCCTAAGTTACTGGGAGCTGTAGCCAGTTACAACTTACAAACAGTATAAATATAAAAGTTATGTTTTTGAAAGTGATAAATTAACTAGTTTTTGAAGGTTATTGAAGGTTATTGAAGATTGAAAAGGTCTTAAAAACTATTGTAAATTTATTATATAATAGACTATAGTAAATAACTTATAACTAGTACTTTAACTGGGTAGTTATGACTTTTACATAACTGTTAAATAACTGTTGAATACTTTAAATAATTATTGATGATTATTGATGATTATTGACAGCTATTCACAATGGTAGATAACCTTCGTAAACTATAAGCATCGTATATCATCATCAGTGACACGCCCTCGGACCCCTCCCTCGCACTTGAACAACACTACCAAGCCCGGGGCCATTATGTAGTCTTGTGGATGTGTATTCAGAGAATGTGTATTGTTTGGTTGAATCGGAAGATGTACTTTGTAAGATTATTAACAGATCATGAGAAAAAACACCGTTGTGAAACCTATGCCCTTCCTAACTGTTATGAACTCCGGAACCAAGCCACTCCAAACACTACGCCTCTGGATCGCCCCTATAAACAAAATGTGTTACGTAGAATCAACCAGGTTAGAATATCTTGGCAGTAAGGGTATGAACTGCCTTGCTCCAGACACCGTTTCCAAGCTGTTGCTCGCCGAGCTCCTTGCGAAGGATCTTCCGCATCTCGCTCTCGGAGATGCCGGTGCTGCTACCGGTTCCAAAGCCATAGACTTTGCTGGCGATAACGTCGGTTTCGAAATCTAGAGTGCCGATTTGGCCGGCATCGCCTTTCTGGATGCGAGTCTTAACAGCGAAGTCGACGTCAATCCTTCGAGCGGAGGAATTCTTCGTCTTCTTTGACGGGACTTCCAAAAGTGTGCATCTGGCGCGGAGGGATGGCGTGGATTCAACCTCGGAGAACCTGAGCTTTGTTACACCGCAGAACTCCAGCATGCGGGCTTCCTCTTCAAGCTTAAGCGTGAGATCCCATGCTTGTGCCACAAAGCGCAGAATTTGCTTCGGGTGTGTCTCGCGCTGCTTGGTTATGGCAAGTTCGTTGTTGAGAGATTTCAGGACCAGCATTGCTATTGGTGACAGCTGAGAGGCTTTTTTCGATGACATTAGCCCATCCTGTGGCCGATACTTCAACTCAATAGGTGTCCTCTCCTCAGCGGAAGTTTGCTGGTCATTGGTTCCGTTAATGAATGCCCCTGGATGGAACGACAGTTGAAGTTGGTCACGGTACGACAGCGTCACCAGCGGGCCTGCGGGAGCGCCCGTAGAAGTGGCGGAGACGATGGACCATCCTGTCCGACGCTCTATTTTATGAACGGATTCTACCCAGGGTTAGCCGGAACATTGTACCACGCTATCTTTGCAACGAAAAACTCACCCTTCAGTTCACTGATCTCCGTAGCACTCCAGCCACGGCAGTCTTCCTTGACCTTTTCCGCTTCTTGGATTTGTGCCACGTATTCTGCCTTGAGCTCTGTACCGGCTTCGATGATGTTGGTCTTTTCTTGAGCTTCAGCTTGCAGCTCGTCCAACTGCTGTTTCTTTAACGCGATCTCTTCTTCGATGCTGGACAACTTTCCTCGCGCTTCACGTAGTTCATCCTGGTCGCAGTTTTCAATCTCATCCACCAACTGCTGCAGAGACGTAGCTTGTTCTTCAAGCGAAGAGTGCTTTTCAGCAAGCGCGGGCACAACGCCATTGAGCAGTGCCTCATGCTTCGACAGACGTTCATCGTCACCCTTCATTTCTTCAACGTGTCGAACGAGCCCATCTTTCAGGCCTTCGAGGAGCTTCATGCGCCATTCATACCAGGTAGCTTTACTGAGCAATCTGGCGTGGGTCTTCACATTTCGGAATTGGTTGTCCATCAATAGACGAATATCGGGTGCAGCGGACATATATTCTCGGAACAATGGCGGGTTTTCAGCATAGGTCTCGGTCTCGATAGACCGGATAACTTGTCTGCCTTCCGAAATGTACGATTTCAGTTCACGGCAGGACTGGGGACAATGAGTCAGTGATTGATCATGAATGTTGCGAAGGAAGACTTACGTGTTGGTAAAGTTCAAGCATAGGCACAGTGCAGAAGCCAGCCGCAACGCAATCATCGAACTTGGACGCACTAGATCTCTCTTGTTCACTAGACAGCCTGGCTCTCCTCTTGGTCGCACTATCCGGCGCAGTCGTATGTCGGCGCTTTGTAGTTGTAAGTTCCATGAAATGTATATTTGTCATATTCAAGAACTCCTGCAACTGGATAGGTTCAACCTCTGGTCCTGAGTTGCCCTGTTTAGCGGGAGTTCCTTCGGTTGGTTCAGAAGCAGTGTTGTTAGACGAGTTCGGCTCAATTTCTTCCGAGTCCAACGCCGCCGAACCATTCTTTGATTCTTGCGTGGGAGTTGTGCTAATCTTTGCCGGAGACTTATCGACAGACCGACGAGCAGGGGAGCGACCTAGATGTCCAACTGTTTCGTCCTTTGATGGAGGTGCGGGTAACCTGATGTTCTTTACTGGGCTAGCTTCGCGGCCTCTTAAACGTTTCGGTGTATGGTCTGATTCATCATCAGGTAGATCTAATTCAAGTGGACGTTTGCCAAGTAAGCCCCGTGCTGCGCCGACGTGTAAGCTTTTACGACTGCCAATTTTGTTCTTCTTTGGCGTGAGGCTTGAGATCATATCCCTGAGACTCGCAGTTGCATCAAGCTGTGGTCCCGGGATGTGCCCGTCCTCGCGACTCTCCTCTTCTTCGCGCTCACGATCAACTTCCTCTTGGAGCTTAACGGGATCTTCAAAGCGCACCCCCTGCTGCCGTGGGCCTTGGGGAGTGAACTCAGAAGCATCCTCACCAATGGACCTACGCTTATCCAGCATAGCTGCCACCTTGGGGGAACCAAGCCCTTCTCTATCAATGCCGAGGCCAGAGGATCGCCTTTTAGTCTTAGGTTGCAGTACGAAGAGTGGGGTCGACTCTCCTGTTGCGCTGTTCCCAAAGAGGCTCTTGCGACCAGGCGACTTCGATTTGTGTACGGACGCTTGCAATTCTGGCTGGAAAAGCTTCTTCGGTGACGCATTGCGAAAGTCCTTGGCACTTGACGGGGGGGTCCTCCCAGGCGTTGTAGAGCGATCGCCTTGCGGTGGGGTCAGTTGCGCCGGGGGAGTCAAAGTGTTTTTCGATGGCGTCACTTTGGGTGTAGTTGAGATTGGTGTGCTTGACTCTTCGTGACCCAGGCTTTGTCTTGTAAGTCGGGACCGCACACTTGCTAGGCTAGGGCTACCACTTTCCGACGCAACAGTGGTGACATGAAAGGGAACGGGAGATTTGGCAGGAGATTGACCAGCGGTATCTCGGAAGGGAGAACTGCCTGGCTGATCAATATCGGGTTCCACTTCCATTCCTCCAGCGTCTTCCTCTGGACTGCGGGCCTCGACTTCTGACGGTAAGATCTTGCCTATAGCTGCAGTAACTTCCATAACTGCAGTCTGATCCTCGTCCTGCGGTTCATCCGGCTGCTCGTCCGGTGGTAAAATGCCACCAACAGCCCCAGTCATTTCCATATCAGCGCCTTCTTCCATGTCGTCATCTTCATTCGTCTCGGAGAAGCTTTGACCATTCGATTCTTGCGTAGAAACACCAGCTGCGCCATGGTAATCCTCTTGTGTACTTTGCTGAGTAGTTTTTCCTAAAACGCCGCCGACAACAGATGTAAACTCCATGGTCATTTCCTCATCCTCGTCGGCATTGTTGTCAGCATCCACGGATTTGGCAGGGGAAATTCCCTGCGCAATACCTCCCACCACATTTGTTAACTCCATGGTCTGGTCGTCGTAGTTTGTTTCCGCGCCGCTTGATTTGCGACGGATCGCGCTTTGGCGACGACTTGCTGGTTTTGTAATAATGCCCCCAATTGCACTGGTTACTTCCATGCTCAGATCTTCATCGCCATTATCACTTGCCTCTTCGGGAGTAACTGCATCCTCAGCTGACTTATTCGTTGGATAGGCATTCTCTTGGTCATGTCGGGCACTAATATCTTCCCAGTCAAAGCTCTGTCTTTCCCCTTTCTTGATCCAGGGTTGGAAAGCTCCCGTTATCTCCTGTTCAGCGATCTCCATTGACATATCGCCGTCATCGTCATCGTCAACGCTTCGTGTGCCTGCCTCGCGCGCTGCTTGCCGGAGAGCCTCGTTCAAACGGGCGCTAGAACTGGTGCTTTCAGATCCTTCAGATCGCGCAGTCATAGCAGAGTGGGCAGTCATGTCATCTAGGCTCATTGCGGTGCTTTCGCCATCAAATCCAGAGGCCGAAGAATTATCGTCATCATCCTCGTCCTCTGCTGCCTCTTGGAGTCCGATGTCTTCACTACCGTCTGCAGAGCTCCCACTGAAAGGGCTAGAGGACATTTGTTGCGCATTCCCAAATGCATCGTGATTTCCGTAATTTGGACGATTGGTTAATTGCTGAAGGTCTGGATATTGTACCGGGGAGAACGCAATATCCGATTCAGCGGGGGACGATGGAGGTTCAGTTTGTTCAGGAGTCTGTTTGTCGCGATTGTCGGAATTAAGAGATGATGCACGTCTGGTAGAGTTCGAGGCAGATGAGGAGGTAGAATCGTCAGGAATTTCCACTACGTTCCACGTGTGCAATGTTGCTTCGGGAGCGAATGAGACCCGGCGGTTCGCTATAGGATAAAATCGGTTAGCCCCATGGCGCATCCGAGACGACTAAACAATGACGTACCCATAGACTTTCGGCGTGCCTCTCTTTGTTCAAGGATAGCCTTTCGTTCCCTCTCCCGTCGATCTTTTTCATCTCGCTCCCTCGCGGCTGCTATATCATCACGTATCGATGCGGCGTTAAACCCGTCAAAAGGATTGTTGGGCTCGGCGCTAGAGTTTGGTGGTTGCGCTGGGGTACCGAGATCTATGAGAAGGTCTTCAGTACCTCGGTTCCCAGAGACTCCATTACTGTCATCGAATTGCGATCCTCGAGCTGGTGTTCGCCTGCGGGTTTCCTCGAAAGTGGGGATGTTGCGAACTGGTGAAACTGGGACAGTGGGTTTCAGAATCGATTTGAGCGGAAAGGCTGTAGTAGACTACAATGCGACAATCTCATGTTAGACTTTGCACCCCTTCGCACAGCCTTGTATGTGTTAAGAGGGCCAGTGAGATACCTTGCGCCGGTTGCCGTTGGAGTTCTGAAGTGCATCTAAACCACCAGGTCCCAAGCTTTTACTGCGGGATTTTTTATCTTTTCCTCCAAATTTTGGAAGACCCAATTCTGGTTGGGATGAGAGCAAATCTGTGGTTGCATTTTCTTTATCGGATGTAGAGGTGAGTCTTGATCGTGGTACATGAGCGATAGAGCGACGAGATCGCGGACGGGCAGACCCCGCGGAGTCACTCCTGGACGCCATGAGGCCAGATCGGGGAGGTTATCATAGACTGATAGGGGGTGAAGAGGTTAACAAGTTTTAACCAAAAAAAATCAAGCAAAAGGAATGTTATAAAAATTAGGAATTTCAATGTCGAGAATTGTTCAAATTCACCATGGTTGAACATCCATGACAACAACAACTTTTTGTCAATCAATCAAAAGTTCAAAGCGCGTCTCCCGGGCGGTTACTCATGTGATCGCCGGATGTAAACAAAACATTCTGTTATCGGAACAGATGACTCAGCTCTGACATAATCATTATTAGGGCTCGATGAGGGTGACTAGGCCTGATCGGGGATAGTGTCGCCATCGCACACTCCCACAGAGAATTATCCGTCATCCCGAATAAATCTTTCTCAACATCGACGTCGACCACCGCCCCGACACCCCCCCTCCGCGACGAATTATCACCCAGCTCGACTTCGCTTCCTCGTCGGACTGAAAAATTCGCAACAATGGCGACCGAGTTGAACGTCCAGTCGGAACGTGCGTTCCAGAAGCAGCCTCACATCTTCGTCAACCCTAAGACCAAGGCGAAGAGCAAGAAGGTTGGCCAGGGCCGCAGATGGTACAAGGATGTCGGTCTGGGTTTCCGTACCCCCAAGGGCGCCATTGAGGGCAGCTACATCGGTATGCACGACCTACGGTGAAATATTTGCCGACTACCTTTATTTTCGAATTTGTGTTATGGAGAAAGAACATCGGTTTTTCCGGGGTTTGGAGATGGGGAGACCGCGCAACATACGAGTCGCGGAATGGCAGTCATGGCAACGGATAATGGCAATCAAGTTGGGAAGATAAGAAGAAAACGAAGAAGAACTTGTGTCATGATTACACGACTGGTTGCCTAGCTCTTCTCCATCAATAAATCTCCAAACTCCGGGGGGGATCGGTTCTTGATCACGCATCAACGTGATGGACTTTATCGCTGATTATCAACAGACAAGAAGTGCCCCTTCACTGGTATGGTATCCATCCGTGGCCGTATCTTGACCGGTCGTGTCGTCTCCACCAAGATGCACCGTACCATCGTCATCCGTCGTGAATACCTTCACTACGTCCCCAAGTACAACCGTTACGAGAAGAGACACAAGAACCTTGCTGCTCACGTCTCTCCCGCTTTCCGTGTTGAGGAGGGTGACTGGGTTACCGTCGGCCAGTGCCGTCCCCTGTCCAAGACCGTACGTGCACACTTGCCCGGCATGTCTTTTGGTTTCGTCCGCGGCGATGGCCACAGCCCGGTTTGCCCCTGGCTGTAGCAATGCGGTGGTGTTTCCGAGAGATTTGTCGTTCCTCTTTACTTATACAGTGACCTCGATCTAACATGCCACTTTAGGTCCGTTTCAACGTCCTGCGTGTCCTTCCCCGTACCGGCAAGGCCGTCAAGGCTTTCTCCAAGTTCTAAGCGCGCGATGAAGGGGGTGTTTCGAATCCAGAGGGATATCAACCTAGGGCAGCGGCGTGACTGGATATAAGCGAATTAGTTAACGGGTTGGGATTGTTTCACGATTTCATGTCCCAGGTACCCTTGTGAAGGAAATATCCAATGAAAAAAAAAAGCTTTTTGATACACCTGTGTTAGCATTCCAACCGTACAGTCGGCCGGAAAGAGGATATTACCATGCATGACAGTTTGGGTTTGGAGCTTTTTATGATGCCAATTTAGGTTTTTCTTCGTTTCATTGTTCTTCACAGTTAGACTAGGGCAGGATCGCCGATTTCTCACGTCGGGAAACTAGAGAATCAGGGTGCCCTCCACCATCCCGCTAAAGTACAAGACACCTGAGAATCATTTGGTTACCT
The DNA here is from genome assembly GCA_009193465.1 of Aspergillus avenaceus. NCBI lineage: Eukaryota > Fungi > Ascomycota > Eurotiomycetes > Eurotiales > Aspergillaceae > Aspergillus > Aspergillus avenaceus. The sequence goes on along the minus strand of ML742125.1, from coordinate 70,005 downwards.
CGTAGGCATGCAGACAGATATCTTGTTCCCATGAATCATACGAGCCTCCATCTCATTTTCTCCATATATTTTCAACTCAGCAGAATCTCCAGCTTTTTCTTTTCGCCCCCTTTTAGTATGCATTGTATACAGCGCAATTTCGCTTTGGAACAGTCCAATGTTCAAGATAGTGGTTGCGCATTCCAGAAATAACGGCGTGTCAGTTGAGTATCTGTCTAACACGAGCTCTGTCAACTGCAAACTGGTCCTGTGGCTCATTAAACTTATTTTGGTCGTCCGTGTTGGCTTCAGGGATCTCCGGGGTAAAGCTTGCAACGTCATTAACATCCACTTGCATGTTTAGTAAATCAGTCTCACTCTGCGATTCGTCAAAATCGCTTTCTTCCCTAGTGATGTCTTCTTGCATGACCCATCTTCTAGTGGTGTCATCGAAAACTTCAATTTGTGCACTTAGAGCTCTGGAGCGTCGTGCACGTGGACAAGGTGTGTTAGCTGCTGGATCGTCATCGCTATCTTGATCATCCATGTCACTCGGTGATGGTTCTTCAGCGACAGTGTCTTCATCTGAAGTGTCATGTGTTTCTGTTTCAAGAATCTCTAGATCAATGGCATGCAGAGTTTCAGACATGACTGTTGCTGGGTGCTGGGTGGTTAGCCGAGATATATAACCCATATTTACTCCGCCGAAGAATTCTGGCCACGAGCCTTGCTTTTTCATACGCCAAGAGATTAAAATTCCTTGGCTGATTCTATGCGTATACTCACAAGGAACTTGAAGAAGCGAAAGGAGCTCTCCAATGACCATTCCAGTGTCATGATCAAGCTTCCCAGGGCCTTGACCTAGGGCCTGTTGCAGCCGCCCTCGGACTGTGTTGTGCGCCCCAATTGAGCCAAGCTGCAAGAAGGCATCGATGTGTGGATTCTCATTTAAGATCTTAACAAGGGAACTGATCTTGAATGAGGTTATTATGGCTTCACCGTTTATCTTTCCCCAAATCAGATACTCTCCAACCCCGTTGTATGTTCTGATCCTTAGTCCACTTTTCCACATGAGTTCCTGCGCTGAGAAAACTTCTGTCTGGAGCTTTGATGAGTCAATAATGGATATTATAGCTCCCTCTTTATGTTTGTTTGCTCTGTGTACCGGTGCAAGGAGGCTTCTGAAGGTCGAGATAAATGGTGTAGGAACCTTGGCTATACTACAATGATTGCGTATATGTTGGTCAAACTCATTAACCTGGATATCCTGCGGAGCAAATATGTCCGAACCATTATTGAACAAGCCAGCCAGGAATAGTGACTTTGAGTTGACTCCCTGAGAGTCAATATTAGACCACCTATACAGAATTGGTGGCACCCATGTCTTTTGCTTCTGTCATTGAAACACAACGACTTTTAGCCAAACTAGCAGTAACATCAGAATGAATGCTTGCATACCTTCTCAACACCTTCTTTGTGACACCAGAAACATCTCTTTCGGCCACCAGTGCAGAGGCTCAAGTCTGTAATATCATAATTGTCACCAAGCATGGGAGGAGGCATGGCGGACGCATATTCCACTCTTGTTTCCAGAGGTGTGTTAGGGCTGTTGCTTATCGGCTAGAGAGGGGAGCCTTAGAATTGCCCATATTCGGTAGAAGGAGACTCACAGGTGTAGGCTCGAGATTGGCCGCGGGGCTTCGTGGCATTAGCCGGAATGTGGAGGTATCAATATCATCAACCAACTTTTCAATCACAGTAACATTTAGTATATTAGCATATTCTTTGATTCGTGAGATGTATGAGGCCCAGTAAGCCCGCATGTTAAACGAAGGCAGGTGCACGCTACCCCATATAGGATCACCATGTCGTTTCATGTCAACCCACTGGGAATTCAATGTTGCTGAAGGAAGCCCATTTGCGAATCCACACTCGTTGAGCTCTACTTTGTAAGCAAAATTAAATAGATCTCTAAATGTGGCTGCATCTCTCTGGTAGAATCTATACAGACAGCAAAGGAATATTCGTTGGTCGGTGGTCCATCGATTCCTCGGCGGTCTTGCAGCAAGATCGATGGCCTGCATATCCATCTTGAAGAATTAGACCTTTCGAGTATTGTATGATTTTGATCAACTAGACGCTATTCCAGAAGCTCTTGGTCAGAGGTTGTGGGGCTGTCAGAGGAAGTTTCCTCGTCAGTCGAGGGAAAGGACTTTCAAAGTTTGTTGTAGTGTTTTGAACTGATACAGCCACTGAGCATCAATGATAAAACTGTCTACGCAGCGTAGATCAGAGAGATGGATGGACAAAAATGGAACAAGTATCAGGCTGTTGTTGGTGTTGTGTTCTGGGACTGAAGCTTAGTAGACTTTTCAATACTTTGTCATGAGTAAAGCCATTGACAAACACAAAAAGCCGTACCAGTTTGATTTTACAATACTGGGTAATTGCGCCAGATTATTGAGGCCAGTGTTACTACTAGTATGCACAATATACAGTATCCCGAGAAGGGTACTAATGTCAGATAAGCGACCTAAGTATGTACAGTACCGTTTCCCATGAAATTTTATCGTAGTTTGCGTCAATTATTACTTCAAAACCAAACATAGAATTAGTAAAGTAGAGAAATAAAAGGAGTACACAGGGGAATAATGTGAGATCATATAAGTCGGTCATTGTTATCTAATTCCCGGCTGTATCGGGGTGAAGTCAGGAGATGATAAGGACAAAATACAAACAGTGTCCGAGAATGTGGAATCTTTTCAGTATGAAGTCCATAGCGGTTTATATATTTTCATACTTTTAGCTCAAATTTAAGCGATTCGGGTATTATTACAAGTTCTCAAAACATGACCAAAATTTGGACAGGATTGTGGATGTTTCAAAAAGTCTTTGAAAAGCGGGAACGTGATCTATACTGATAAATAAATATCTGCCTAAGGCGGACAGAGCTTAACTCCACCGCGATGCCTGAAGCTTCCCCCTCAGGTTTCCTTCCCCCGGCCTTTTCCCAACTTTCTGGGTAATTTTACACTCACCCGACTATCGTCTCTCTTCCATTTTCTTCAATCCTATTATTCCCTTCAACTTGTACATAATTTATTCTTACACCCACCCCACCCACTTCAAAACCGCCTCATTCAAAAGAAGCCACAACATGGCTTGAGCCATCATGACTGGTATTAATGCTCATGCTGACTGTTTGATTTGGCAACTACGATACTCGTTAATCTCGCCTTAATATCCTCCAATACTTTTCAGGTTCTACGAACCGATCCCATCTTATTCCAACTCTTCCTCCGCGAAAATCACTTGATCTTAATTACAGTCCAATTGCAGAACCGCTCAATTCGCGACAATGTCTCACAATTTTGAGAAATCCGTGAAAGGGGCCACCAAAATCAAGGTTAGTATATATTCGCGTGACTATCGGATCTACGGCGTCGGCGCGGGTGGCTGATATCAGGTTGGCTTGATGCGGACAGCTCGCGGCCCCTAAATCCAAATACATCGAGCATATCTTAGTAGCGACCCATACAGGCGAAGCCGGAGTAGCAGAAATATTTCGGACCTTGCAACTTCGACTTCGCGATTCAACATGGACAATAGTGTTCAAATCTCTCATCGTCGTGCACATCATGGTTCGGGAGGGGCAGTTGGACGCTACATTGCAGTACATGGCGGAGAATCCGATGAAACTTGCGATCAGTGGATTTTCAGAAGGTGCGCCCAAAGACTGCGGATGTTCAAAGGGTGCTCCCGCTAATGCCTGGCAGCGCAGTCGCAAGGTCATAACATCCGTCGATACTCCGATTACCTCGTTGCGCGCGCAAATGCGTTCGAAGCCACGAAAACCGATTATGTGCGAAGTGGGCAAGGACGAATGAAAAGGTTAACAGTCGAGAAGGGCCTTCTGAGAGAAACCGAAATTGTCCAGCGACAGATTGACGCTCTTTTACGGTGTGATGTAAGTTGACGGCTGTAAGTGCGATGCTGTAGCTAACAATATTTAGCTCTTGACGGACGAGGTGGAAAATGAAATCACGTTGACGGCTTTCCGCTTGCTTACATTAGATCTATTGACACTATACTCTGTCATGAACGAGGGCACGATAAATGTTTTAGGTGGGTAACCTCAAGTATCGCGTACCCGCATGTCTTGCTCACGACATTTTGCACCAGAACACTATTTTGAGATGTCACGACCTGATAGCGAGCGTGCCTTGGAGATTTATAAGTCTTTCACTCAGCAAACAGAGGAGGTCGTCAAGTTTTTAGGTGTGGCTAGGCATTTTCAAGCAGCAACGCGCTTAGAGATTCCCAAACTCAAGCATGCCTCTACGGACCTGACTAGGCTCCTGGAAGATGATCTTAACGATCCAGATTTTGATCTGCGGAGGAGGGAGTATCTCTTCCGGAAAGGGGGTAATGTGGGCAGCGCAGGCTCAACATTTTCATCTAGCAACACAGCTACGGGCAACAGGTCCGTCAGTAATCCTAATCCACCTCGACCTCAAACGGAACCCACCCTTCAGAAGAAGGAAGCCCCAACGGACTTGATTGATTTCTTCGACTCGATTGACAACCCGCAGCCCCCAGCACAGCAAAATCCCATTCAACAGCCACATCTACAGCAGCAGCCGCAAGCGATGCAATTCCAACAGACGGGCTTTCAGCCACAGCAACCCGCCTTCTACCCCCAGCAAACAGGATTCCAGCAAGCGCAACCGACCGGCTTTGGCCAGACTATGCCACTTGGCGATCCTTTCGCACAGCAAAACTCCAACCAATTCGCGCAACAGCAAGCGCAACAGCCACAGCCGCTTCAACCGACACCAACCGGGGCAGGATTTGGCGGCTACACGGCACAACCGCAGAACTACGGACTGCAGGCGAATCTTGCACCCTTTCCTCCCGAAAATCATGGGGTGTTCGCTCAACAACAACCACCTGTACCCGGTGGACAGTTGCAACCACAGACTACCAATCCATTTAGACAATCGATGTTGTTGAGCACTCCAACTGGATCCGGTGCGCCTAGTGCTCCAATGAACCGTCAGAATACCAATCCGTTTGCCCGAAGGCTATCAAGCGCCAACCCGCCCCAGTTCAATGCTGGCGCACTTGAGCCTCAACCAACGGGCCAGCAGCCAGCGCAGGTACTGCAACCCCAGCGAACGGGGACTAATCCTTTTGCTCGAAGCTCTTCTGTGCCTCCACCAACGCAAGGGCTCCAGCCGCCTGCACCAGCTCCATTGAGACCCAATCCCACAGGAAGCACGAACCCTTTCCGACAGAGTGCTTTTGTCAATCAGCAAACCGGTCAAGGTTGGCAATTTAGCGGTCGGCAAGGCACCATGGGTGGGTATGAGCAGCTGGAGACTGTTCCGATCTTTCCTCGGCCAGGAATGTGATGTCTCGCTGGACGAAAAGCACATAGGAAGATCCAGTCGACTCTGGGGAGTTCATATCAAAGATGGCGTCATTTTCCAAGTTCTTGTTCATATATATCTTTTTTCATTTTCAATTTTTTCCCCTCCTGCATGGATTATTCTGTTGTGTTAGTTTTCAGCATAAAATTGGCGAGCTCGCGGTGCGGGTACGTCCAACAAGTCTTCTGTAGCGATAGGCCATTAGTAACTAGGAGTATGTAATAAGACTTTTAGAATTTTGCCGGATTGGCTTTGGGTTGTACATAAAGCGCTATGATGGATTTTAGGCGGAGGCGACATGGTCCCACTCTGAGTAAGAATGATCCGGTGTAAGCCGGTCTGAAGAAGGAAGACGCTTGCACACGATGGGGCCATAAATTCCAGAGAATCTACCCTTGTTATTATATTCAACAATGTCCCTAAACTATCCATGATATATGTATAGATATGTATATACAGTGCATATATCATATTCAGAATAGTATCAATCACAAAGGATAAAGGGGTAAAGGGATAAGCTTTTGTGGCACAAGCAATTACACTAACGGGCCAAAGTTAGGGTCTAACAGTCATGGGATTTAGAGGATTTTATTTTAATTTACCCAGTCTTTTCCAGAACCCGAAATTCTGATGGATCCATTTTCATCTTTCTTTCATCCAGGCTCTCCAAGACGTCGATTGAAACCTTTTTATAATAAGTAACCAATCATGATTAAAATTCGATTCATGATCTGTAAGGTGTGATTCCGAGTCCAACACAAGATGTGTTAAAATCTATTTCAACCACACAATTGGTTATTAGGTGGTTGTACAGGTTCATTAGGTGGTTGTGGCAGGGTAAGAAGAGAGAATCTATCAAAAGCGACCATCCCTAAAATTAATTAGACCAACTCGCACAAGTTGGATCCACTCAGCCTTGTGAAATATTATTCGTCCAAATTTTGTCCGAATTTCATGCTGACCATGAAACTGGTCGCCCGTTGCCGCTTGTCCCTGAAGAAGTGCGTCTGGTATGGGCTGGACCGTGGTCGCCATTAGTTGGTACAACATATTCGGCTCCATCGGTTACTCGAGTCCTCTTGAGAGGGGTGTTGAAGGATAAAATTTTTCTAAAAAAAAAAGGCGAGGGACAAAACTCATGATAACCACAGAATCCATAAATCAAAGGGAAAAAAAGCTCTAATCCCCTTTGATTTTTCGGTCTTTCGGATTTTGGGACTGTCATCCAACTCTCTCTCCCCCCTCTTCATCTGTTTCACAAGGATAAACTCTCCCCACACTATCCTTGAAATCTGGTTTCATACATACATATAAACATATATGTATACTTATATATATATAAGACGGAGATGAACTTTTCCGGATGAGGGCATTGTACCGGCCATTCAGCACCCTTATCATTCTATCGATCATTTCACTCCTTCCATATCCACTCACTTTCCCCATATTTGTTTCTATCTTGGAACATTGAAGATTCCATGAGGATCAATCAACCTTGCAGAGGCCATTGATTGCTGCAATTCAATTCGTGCATGACATAGACGCCAAGACCGGCTTGGACCAGTCCGCAATGTCCGACCACAAGCAAGTTCTACCGGTGCTGAAGTCCACACCGGCATCTTCTACTTCTATTTCCACTGTATATTATGACCAGAACAGCGATTATAACTGTTCATCAACGGAACCGGCATTGGCGCCGCAAACATTACAGGACACTGCTCAACCTCCCTCCAGTGCAGGTTTGACCCAGCGAGACGGAGCGAATACTTCGAATCTCAACGGCCAAAATGCAGACAAAAATGCAGTCTCTAAGCCGCGAAAAGCGCGCAAGGCAACCAATGCGACGGCTGGCCGGTCATCCTTGTTTTGGGTCCATAATGATGCGAAGTCCGTATCAGAGGGAACGAGAGAGGAGACTCTCAAGCGTATTCGTTCCCATGTTATGTCTGAGCACAATCGCAAGAAACGACTAGAAAATACGAAACGCTACAAGAGCAAGGCGTGGAAACACCTTGCCTTCCAACCGCCACAAACTACGGCTTCTTTATCCGCATCTACTACGCCTACAAGTTCCTCAAACATCCCTCAGAGATCATTCACCGACGCACCTTTGTCCGATGATAATACATTATCAAGAGTCTCTGATTCATCTTTATATTTGGCGCCCAGAACAGCTGAACCGAGTGCTACATTTGTTGATAATGCGCCGTGCCCTACCATCGTGTCTCCTGAACATTCTTATGGCATCAATACATCTTCGAATACTCAGGCAATGGCTCTTGCACCGACTGCTTCGCCGTTAACATACTCAGGCCCGGGGTATAATGACCCATTCGGCGTGTTTCCCACTCGGCTCACTGATCGTATGGCTCGACATCTTAAACACTGTAAGTAGGCATCTCTTCAATCATGTATAGTCTGATGTTAACTTGTTGGATAGTCCTGGGTACTCTTACCCAAATCGCGTACCCATTGCAATATCGATATGCGGCGAAGCTACAGGCCCATTGGACGTCACTTGTCCATCAAGATCCCGCTGCACTCCATGCGTCCATATGTGTTGCAGCCTCCAATACGGCCCTGACTCTAGGGGAGTTCCCTCTGAGAGAGAACCAGAGACCGAGTGCGCTGCTTCTAGATACCTACCATCATAGAGGCGAGACGATTCGACTAGTGAATGAGGGCTTGTCAGACCCGGTTAAAGCTTCTAGTGACTCGTTGATCGCTGCTGTTTCAAACTTGTTGACAATTGAGGTATGGACTTGTGCTCGAAAATGTCCAGTATGCTTGTCGCTGACTACTTAGATCGCCTCGGGGAATCCCGATTATCTTAAGATACATTTGGCCGGGCTGAGACAGATGGTGGCTTTAAGAGATGACTTCGCCGACGTAGCCCCCGAGATCCGATTTCAAATCTCCTGGTCAGTGTGGAATACCCGCTATCATGCGATATTTGCTGACCTTTGACAGGACGGACATTCGGGTGGCTTGTATGGCATTCGCTAAGCCGATTTTCCCATTCCTCCGTTATCCGCGACCCGCGTATCTCAGAGTCGCTCCGCCCACCCAGGACCTCGCGGGCACTGCGACAGGCCTAATATCATTAATTGGCATTCCTAATGTCTTCGGTGATGGCATGTCTGGGATTATATACAGCCTGGCCGAGCTCTTCTGGCATTCTGAATGGATGAAGGGCAGTCCAAACCTCCAAGAGCTCGACAGGGAGACCGAGAAGTACTTCAACACGGAGGTCACTTATGTAGAATATGCCCTGCACCTAGACCGATATCTAGGAAACGGAAGGCCCAAAGGCGATGCTAGTATCGAAGGCTGCGTCCGGCTAGCATGTCTCCTGTTCCACAACGGTACGATCTGGGAGTTCTACCCACAGATCGGGCCCGTGTTCCCGAAACCGATCAGTGGCCTCCGCATGGCGCTCGCGACCGCCATCCCCGCCGGGGCTTTCCACATGTTCCCGGAGGTCTTGATCTGGGTGCTGTTTATCGGCGCCTGGGGTGGACAGTTCGTGCCGAAGAGAACATTCTTCGTGACCGAGTTGGCAGCCGCCATAAGCAGACGGGGTATCCACTCCTACCACGAACTGCGAGGTCTACTCCTGCAGTTCTTCTACGTGGACCGGGTCCACGGGTCCGCGCTACGCGGGTTCTGGGAGGAAATCCAATTGATCCGCACTCCTTAACTGTATATACTGTTACCATATATTGATACAATACCCTCTAGCAAAGACAACATCCAGTCAATCGTCTCCCCGTATCCAGTAACACCCACAACCCGGTACCTGTATGATACTAACCGCGTCCCCTCTCATCTAGTCCTACCGTATCCGGTATGAGTAAAAGAACAAGCCCTAAGATAGGTAAACACAAAACAACCAATCGGACAAAGTGGGACAGGACCCATTCACCAGCACATTTCAAAAGAATCCAAGATAACACCCCTACACAGTACACTGACGATAACACCCAAACCAATAACAGAAAAAGAACAAACTACCTTACTACGGAGTAATCAAAACACCCATGACAAGTCTTACTATCTAGTTTAGTTATACTACCGACAGGAGTAATCTTTTTACTCGGTAGAATAAAGCCAAGGGGAACAGGTATGTACGGAGTATTAAGGTAGATGCGGCATTTTTCAAACCTTTCCGTAGTTCCTGGATGGCCTGATCGTTTTCGTTCGGGTTGAAGTTTCGGAGAGTTTTGACATCATTTCACTCTCTTTATACTTGCTTTACTCCGTATTCCGTCTGTATACTGTCCATATTTCTCAACATGGACAAAAACCTACAAGAACAATATACATACATTATACAATTTGCAAGCAACACTTCATCTAAACCATAACATACATACCGAAATAAAAATAAAAACACAATCAACAAAAAAGAAAGAAAAAGGAAGGAAGAAAAAGGAAAGCCGAAAAACACCCGATCAAAATTCAATCCCGAGATCCACCCGCCCGAAAGAACCCCGACACAAAGAAAACCACACCGAGTAAAACCCGATCTATAGACTTATAGGTTTTGACGGGCCCCCTTTTCCTTTTCCATTTTCCATTTTCTTTTTTATTAAACCTTTCATTGTTTGCAATTCATACATACCTTATATTCACTTTTGTTTTTCTTACATTTATAAAATCAATATAAATTATTCGGAATATATATTGTTTTGCTCAATACTTTTTTTCAACTTACTAATTTTCTAGGTTTGGTTGTGACCGTGCTTTGGTTATTGCATCATATTTAACATGTGATTTGCTAGCTTTGCTGGGAGCTTTGTGTGTTGGTTACCATTGGCACTTTTAAGAAAAGGAGTATTCTGTCTTGTGTCAATTGAATGGTCGGATGCAGAGTCATTTGACCATCTGGTCCAGATCTACGGTTGGTATATTGCGATCCTAGCTGCATCTTGTGACAGCTCGGCTACTACTCGACTCGAGTCACTTCAGAGCTCTACTGCTAATCATGAATACTTGGGTCATACAAGATCATCAAGTGCATTAACTAATAAGACTAGATACAGACTCACGCCCCCCTCCATTGTCCATGGCTTCGAACAACGGATCCACTGCCATTATCGAGTCGCATGATATTATGTATACGAACATAAGATGGAATAGCAAGCAATCATATCACAAGACCATCTAAACCTGTTGCATTCCGATCTACCGACTGTGTCCAGCCCGGCCTGCAGCTCATCCGCGTAGATGAACAGGGAATACTCGGAGAAATGATCTTACATGGATGGGTATCTGGGAAGAAAAAAAGAGAAACGCGAAGCTACCACTCCACTATGAGAGAGCCACCAATGGACCTTCGACTCCCGCCACAGCTTAAACGGTCTGACGCTCGGTCTTACGGCTGCGAGCAGTAGGAGACCAGGGGAAGTGGGCAACGGGAATGATGAAGAAGCTGTTGCTGCTGTCCGCGATACCAGCAAGGGCGTTGTACCAGGCCGCGAATGCTGCCAAGAGACCGAAAAGACCAGCTGCCTTGATGACGGGAGGGTTGGGCTTGCCCTCAGCGTTGCGGTGGACGTAACCAATACCGAGGAGCAAGAAGGTCAGGTCAAGGAAGAAGAACAACAGGAAGAAAGCCACTGTGGATCTCATAGTGCAGAAAAGCAAAATAGTGGTGAAAATGAACCATCCCTGATATCGCTGTCAGCTTTTGACCCATGAAAGCTACTGCCAGAGAACTTACGAAGAGGAACAATCCGAAAGAGTTATTGAACATGGGATCGGAGGCACCTCCGAGTGACGACGCAATCTCGAACCCACCGGGGGTCAGGACAATGGCAAAAGAAATCCAGAAACCGCCATAAGAGGACAGAGCAGTGGCACCAAAGGTGTTTCCAACAGCCATCTCCCTGTGAAATGTTAGATACAGGGCGATACACCAGCACGGTTGCACAGGCTGTACTTACCACATGCCCGCAAGCAATTGAACGAGACCACCATAACCAAAAGCCAGGGCAACCACAATGTTGGGTTCGGCAATGTCACGCGCACCCATGTTGATAAGACTCAGCACGAAAGTGGTGAGGGCGAAAGCTGACAGGCCCAGGGGAGCTGGGTTACCGAACTTGCGGTGCTCAACAGATTTGTACAGACCGGGCTGGAACTCACCACCGAAGGGGCGAAGCTGAGCCTCGGTGGTATTCACATGAGCAAGAGGACCGTACCCGAAGCGCGCAGCAGCTCTGGCAGTATCTTCAGCGGACATCTGATGAGTAGCGGTGGCACCATTGGCGCCATTGGCGAAATCATGGCCGTTTCCAGGACTGATGTCCTTCTCGTAATCTGTGTTGTGTTCTCCCGACATGTTGCTAACAATTCAAGGATCTAATCACAATAGGTCCAATTAATGCCTGATACGATTAAGGCTTATTAATCGAGATCACAAATCAAGATTATGGAGGAAAAAGAGATTAAAAAGAGTCCAGCTAGCTGGAGATGGAGATGAATATATGTGAAACCAAGGGATAAGAGAACAGAAGGCGGGTGATGCGCGCAGCACTGCTGGCCAGGTCAAACAACGGCTTGATGATAATCGGACCGTGCAAGATGGGGAAGGAATAAATAGAACAGCAGGGGAAGAGAAAGGGAGGAGGGGGGGAAGTAAAATAGGAAAGGACGAGGCCGCATGGACCGAAGGAAAAGAGACGAACAGACGCTGAGACACAGCATCGGTCGAGTGAAAGTTGCAGGGGTGCGACTTTAGCAACTTACCGAATATGGGAGGGAGGCCCGTTAGTTGAGTTTAGTCTCGATTTAGGGTTTCTTTTCTTTTCTTTTTTTTTTTTTTTTTTCCTCTTTTTTTTTTCTTCTTTCTCTTTCCTCTTAACGACAAACTAATTTCTTGTCTCCAATTTTCTTTTTGGTTGAAAGTGTGACTGGAACAGAAAAGAAAAGTGGAGCGACGGAGCTGAGGGTTAGTTTCGTGTCAAAAGACTTAGGACGATTTGCGTGAATCCACCGGACAGAAGCTACACTAAACTCGAGGAAGAAAGGATATGTTCTGGTTTTTAAAATGGAGAAGGTAGGAAGACACGGTAAATATAATCGGCTCGTCGGGGATTATCTTTCAGATCTTTTCCCTCCATTTATCCATGATTTCAAAAGCGGGGAGAGCATAACCCTAACTGCAATATAACCTCCAATTTAGAAAAATTTTGGGGGGAAAAATGAGCAAGTAGTTGGAAAGATGTTTGGTTGGTCCAAGGATGAAAGGAAGTTTCCCTTTCGTCCATAATTCTCATTGCATGGGCCGGTTTCCAAGACCCCGGGGAACGGAAGTGGAGACTAGTTTCGTGGTCCAGTACTTCTTTTTTATTTTTTTGTTAATTTATTATTATTATTATTATTGTTATGATTTTAATTTTTTTTTTTTT
>ML742125.1:20834-57109 GCA_009193465.1 Aspergillus avenaceus | reverse complement strand
TTTTTTTCAAATTCCCTGTTGTACGCTGTAGAACCATTCACTGTTCAGCAGAATCTTCATTTAGTAGCTAATGGAATGATTAGTCTGGAGGAAAGACCACCAATTAGATGATTTCACGAGACTAAGATAGTTGGTATGGATACTAACCGTAGGTATAGGTAGGGTCTTGAATCTATAGTAAGTTAGTGAATTGAATTTTTTACACCGAAGATACCTTTTATAAATTAATTCGAGATGTCTCTTAATTTTTTCAAACAGATGTGTCATTATTGGGGTATCATTGCTTTTCTTATGATTTGCTTTTTTTTTTAGTTTTTTAAATTTTTACTCCTGTGTAGGAATATGGTTACATCTCTACTATCTACCGCATTAAGAAATTGTATCTCATCCCATTCATGGACGGATTCAGTTAAAGTAATGATCCTTACGGTAATTAACCTCCAACTTCATATTAAACCGAAGGCAATTACTCAAATCAAAGTGGCATGTTCCATACCCGTATGGTCATACACTACACGGGTTTACGGAACTTCTCTCCTACTTTTCCTTCCCCCACCAATAATAATCATAATTATCACCACAATCCTCCAAAACAAAAAAGAACCTTCAATTGTGGCTGATGATGAGTCAGATTTCCTAAGACATAAACAAAAAAGTTAAGAAATGGAATGAAGCTTTTATCCTTACTTACTGAGACATCAAGATGCAAGGAGTAAATATTTCAGCCTCAGTTCAAAAGAGGAAGAAGAAAAAAATTCTCTCCCTCATCCACCCAAATGTCTCGTGTGGATTTTTTGGCTAATTCTTTACGGCGTACAGAAAAACAATAACAGTGGACCCCCCTTCATGCCAGACATGCTCCGACTCTCGTGCGCATTGTCGGTGGATCCCTCTTGCCAAATGTGACGCTGTACGTAGCAGTGTATGGTGGAAAGCTTGACCTGAGGCGTTTACAGTGTCACCATCATAAAGGTTTGTCGATTACTACAGAGTATGGGTTCGATGGAGTTTGAGGGCCCTGCGTGCACTAATTACTACAAGATAGGCTAACTAGAATATAAACTATCTATTATGGTATGGTCCACAGGACACAACCTTGGAACTATCACGGAAGATGAAAACAGAAAAGAGAAAAAAGATTGTTCTGTTTAACGGAACAGTGGTATTGCAAGTATCCTTTAATATCATGTATGTACTTTACTTACACATTCGGATGAATTTGTATTGGTTATTCTCATGCTGACTCGCTGGATTTTATCCTAGTTACTACAGAGTATGTATGAGCGGCCGGGATATTTATTGCGGCATAGTGCATGAGCGGGAGAGAATCACTGGGGGAGAAGGGAAAACGAGAGAGTGTGAACACTGAAAACAAACCTTCTGCCCCCAACACTGATCAACACCAACTAAAACCAGGCTAAATTGTCAGCTCCAGGATGTCACCTATCGGCTCCGATGGTCTATTTAGATTACCCGTGACCGGTGGCGGATTACGCACCAATGATTCACCCGAGTGATCTGGACCCACGGGCTGCAAAGTACGAGCCGGTGTTAGCGCTACTCTGCTCTAGCACTGGGCGGGTTCGCAAGCCTACGACTTCGCTCTAAACTCCCTAGGTTTGTAGCCTGTTTCGCTCATGCCCCATCACGGTAAATGATCGAACTTATCCACTTGGTATCTCTTTAGCTTCTGACCGTTTTTTGCCGCGGAGCTGTCGTTCTTTTACTCCGTGGCTCCGCCCTCCCTTTCTGCTTCATTTCGACGTTCATTGCCTCATTGCGGGCGTATGAACAAGCTCAGATGCCCGGCCGGGACCCATCGCTCATAGCTTATCGTTATTAAATCCATCCCTGGACAATGCCACTGACACTGACAGGCGCTACTATTATAAATTACTTTCAAATTAGGGGTCTTGGTTTGAATTAGGCGGCACTCGGACAACACGCTTGATTAGGGTAACACGAGATTGAAGATCAAAGTAGCAGCTCGGGAGGCCACCAATGTCCTGCCACATACGATGGCTTGCTTGCGCAAAGCTCAGGAACCAGGGGGTTGATCTGCATCTTGTATACAATGTTCCTCGGGCAACAAGCACTGCTTGAGGACCGATATGAACGTATAATTGCGCCACCGGTCGAGTTCGCCAGTCGCACCCATGAAGGGGCACTGGGTTACTACTCCAAAGATGCTCGTCGGTTGTACCCGCATACGCGCAATCAAGGTATGTATTCATTTTGCGGATGGCGTGTATATCTGGGACATCTGTAGCCGATCAATAATTGATACTTGGCACACTCCCAACAATCACTAAACAGAAAAAGGAAAATTCTCCAAGCAGGTACGTGTGGCTAGGCCAGGTCTTTCTTGGCAAAATAGATTGTTGCATGTTGGAACTTTTGGTTCAATCCTTGCTGCAAGCCATACTAATTATTGGAGAGCTAAATTAAGCTGCATAAATGGATGCAGGATTGCAGATGCCATTGGCTGCGCATCGCCAACATGCGTGTTCTCTTCATTTAGTCCACTGGACCGGACCCATCCAACTAATTAACCGCAATATTATCAATAATTAACTTGCATATAAGGAACGTTTAGGTGAGATTAATGTTATGCAATCTATATTAGCAATCTCCGTCAATTAAGTGAGGCCCCTGCGGCTTTTGACGGGCTGAAGCCAGTCCCTTAACTTCTAGTTAGTTAGGTTTCACATCTCCTGAGAATGGTTTCTTTGAAAGGAACTTCAGAAATCGCAGACGGTTGAGCCCTAGGGCTATCAAAATCTTTTATTAGGACATCTTCCTTTAGTATCTCTTTGTTGATAAAGTTGGACAAGGTTCTTCCCCGCATTCGGTCAGCGCTTGGCGGAAATCCTTCATGAACAACAGAAAAAGAAAAGAAAAATGAAAAATGAGACCGAAAAGGCACTCGGCTGTCAGCCTTGCCAACTCTGAAATTTGGAGAAATATTGAACAAAATGTGGAGGCTGACCCGTCAATATGATGCATCACTATCTACTGGATAACTATACACGCCTATAGTTAGAACCAGCTCCTTCTCTACCTTAACCTAGGCTATTACTTCAGCGCTCCATTCTTCCGGCAACCACTCGATACATCCCCACAAGATCGTTTCCCCACGTGGACGGGTCTGGATATGAAAGTAAATCCTGGCGATGAGCTCACCAGGTACCCTGAGGCGGGCCGGCACTGACAAAGAAGTACACAACAAGTGCCGGGTTTCAAAATACGATAAGTGACACGACTGTGCAACCGATGTCTGGTTTATTATTGGGTATGGTTCAGTTGGGAATGGGACAGGATAAGTCCAATCCGGATTATGGTTTGGTCTCCAGCCAAGCAGATCAACGTGTTCATGTGCTCTTTTGCCTTCTTGGGTGACGATATGAAAGACCAATGGAGTGGGTTTTGTGGACGGTCCACCAGGTGTTGATATGTCCATACACCCAAATATCACTACCAACATACTATGGCCCAGATTACTAGCATCCGACGCAGATGAATAGACACCTAGGCCAAGACGTACCAAGCCCAAAGCGTTCCAACCACCAAATTTCATCCAGGGAGTCACCACGTGGCTCCTCCCAGAAACCTGGTACTGGGTCAGATGTGTTTAGCAATCTGCAATGAGTCCAGGGTACAGTCATCAGATCACGCCTCTCATTCGAGGTTGACCAAACAGCTCCAACGGAACCCAAAATAGAAAATCCAGGATCATCCCCAGGATCTTTGGACCAATCGCTAAGACGACCTCCCCAGTTCCAAGAGGACAATGGAAATGTAAACGTTCGGTTCGGCGGAGCGGAAAACCGAGTATCTGCAACCGAAAATTTATTGTTGAATGGATTTTTTTGATTGGGAGTTGGTTGGTACAACCCACGGTCCCAAGCTGGGGAAGTTCCACTGCTTGGGTCAAGTTTTTCTTCTTACGATCTTATGATAATAACTATTTCTAATGATTTGGGTTTTTGTTCTGTTCTTTGGATCCGGGACCCCGCGTATATTGCGTGGTATAATTTTTGCTTCGGTTTTCTTTCTTTCCCTTTTTTTTTTTGTTTTTTATTCTGGTGGCGGGTCGATCGAAAGATCAACATTTCTAGGTCTGGGCTGATGAGGCTAACGAACAGTCAGAAAGAAAGAAAGAAAAAAGCGGTATACAATTGTTTACCCCATGATTAAGGTAGACAACCTTAAAGACTAACTATCAGATTGCTATGGCATCATGATCAGCGACAGCGAAACCTTGATATGGTGTTGATGATTTTGACTTGTACTCAATAATTCGACCAACACCAACCCTAACCAACAAGAATTGCGCACATAGCAGTCCACAATCACATGGATCAATTATACAACTACAATTAGTGCCAATGGGGCCAAAAGCAAAATAGATTGAACGGAGAAATAGAAAAGAAGATGAAAAAGAAAACAAAAACCTGACCGCTCTTTAGGAAGATCTCTTTTCTCCACTACGCTAAATTCCCACCAAAAGCGACAGAAGAAAAAAAAAAAATTCCATGAACCTCGGATCTGACAAAGATATCTGCTCAGATAGCCAGTGGGGAAAGCCAAAAATCCTTCGCAAAATCAGCGTGATAGGATACGTCCGTCAAGAACACCCATCTTGCATG
This sequence comes from Aspergillus avenaceus, assembly GCA_009193465.1. Lineage (NCBI taxonomy): Eukaryota > Fungi > Ascomycota > Eurotiomycetes > Eurotiales > Aspergillaceae > Aspergillus > Aspergillus avenaceus. Next base: position 52,460 of record ML742125.1, on the reverse strand, counting down.
GCCCATCTGCATGCGTGAAGTCGAACTACTGTGCAGGTACTGTCCATCTTTTTAGACCTGCACACTGCAGTGACTACTGCATATCTAGTCACCAGCCCACATTCTAAACTTCTCACGCCTCGAGACTAATTCAACTTAAACCGAAGGTCAATTCCAAATTTTTATTTTGTTTTGTTTATCTGTAGTGGATCAACCTTCGACGTCACTAGCAACTATCTACTATTCGCCACAACCCGCGCAACCGCGTTGTGGGTAGTAAGGTTACAAATCAGATAGTTGAGGTCTTGGGAAGAGAAAAACAGGATTCGTATACCACCATGTTAGACTAGCTAGGGCACTAATTTTCCAGAAGTTTCTTTTTCCATTTGGGGTTTTAGTTCCGAGGTTCGTGTTTGCGGATTTGCTCGGATTGACTTTCCAGTTGTGTTCTTGTGTAAGCTGGATAAATCGTCCAAGCTTCCTCCGATGTAACCTCTTATAAGGCCAAGATAGTGAGCTGACATAAAAGGTTTCGGAACGTGAATGGCTTCCGGGTCCTCAGACTCCCCACGCGCGACAGCTACATACTCAACTTATCACTAGCTTATCTACATGTCAGAACTGAATGAGAGGTAATGCAGAAATTCAATTAATTAGTCTAGTGTCATGAAATTAATCTCAATCATAAAACTGATAAACGCTTTGTAGTGTACAGTCGCAAGTCATGAACTATCATAAAACCAACACTCAAGCAGCAGCCTGCGCCGTCTTGAACTCCTCACTGAAGTCATAGTCAAGGTACCCGACGGGGCTCTTAGGGATGTAAAGCTTCTCCCGCTCATGCGGCCGAAGAGGCACGCCAGCCTTCACACGGAAGGGCAGATCCGGGTTCGACGTGAACGGTCTCCCAATGGCCACAACGGTATCATAGTCCTTGTAAAGGAGGTCGACAGCCTCCTGCGCCGAGTCGGCCTTATATCCTCCCGCGACGACAATAGGGCCGGCCTTCTCATACTTCTCCACAAAGAAGCGCAGCGAGTCCGCCTCGGAAACGTCCACGTCCGCATTACCCGAGATGCGCGGCTCGATCAGATGCACATACGCCAGGTTAAACTTGGCTATTTCCCCCGCCAGATACTCAAACTGCGGGACGGGGTCCGCCATGCGCATGCCCTGGAACGTACTGTAGGGACTAAACCGGATGGCCGTGCGATCCGCACCAACAGCCTCAACCACCGCACGAGTCACCTCGATCGCAAACCGCGCGCGGTTGGCCACGCTGCCTCCCCACTTATCCGTGCGCTTGTTGCTATTATCCTGGATAAACTGGTCGATCAGGTACCCGTTCGCCGCGTGAATCTCGACACCGTCGAATCCCGCCGCGACGGCGTTCTTCGCCGCTTGTGCGAAGTCACCGATGTACGCCTGGATCTCGTCCTCCGTCAGCGGCCGCGGCACCGCACCGTCCCCGAACGGAAGCGCACTGCTGGACACCACATCGTAGCCGTCCTTCTTCAGGAAGTCTTCATTGGCGACGCGACCCAGCGCCCATATTTGCATGTAGATATGGGATCCCTTGGCGTGCACTGCGTCCGTCACGCTCCGCCACCCGGCAATCTGCTCTGGGCTCCAGATCCCCGGGACGTTGGCGTATCCCCCGGCGCGGGGCGAAATGACCGTCGCTTCAGAGATGAGTAGGGTTCCCGGCACAGCGGCACGTTGCTCGAAATGCTCCCGCACCATCGGGAGGGGGACGTGGTCGTCATCGACTCGGAAACGGGTCATAGGAGCCATAGCGATGCGATGGGCGAGTTGCACGCGTCCGACTTGAAGGGGAGTGAAAAGCTTCGACATTTTATCTCTATGCCTTTTGTTCTTGAAGTCCAATTGAGTAGAGTTAAAGTTGATATCGTAGATAGAGTAGAGTCAATAGAACCAATAAAGTAAGTATAACAAAGTTAAAGTTCAAATGCAATCAAAGCTGCTATAAAAAAGAATGATATCACGGAACTCCAACGCCTTTAAACAACCACCAAACAATAAATCAATGTACTAGATAGAACTAGATAGTACTTTCTGCCCCTTGTCCCCCGGCCAATTGTTCCATGTCCCATCCAACTCGGAGACTTTTTTCCTTTCCCATTGGTAAGGCCGATTTCCAAGCATGCCCGCTCACATAAGCACTTAATCGTTAGGTTAATCCTGGCGGTGGATTTCCGCGCCACGTTTTTCTACTGTTTTCTTTGTGCTTGGAAATCTGTTTCTTGGTTTGGTTTGGTGTGTCTGAGTCAGGAATTATAAATCAATTTTCGGTCGCTTAGTTATCTGTCGTCTGTTATTGATTAGTTAATTTTAGGTGATGCTACATTACTATGTTTGTGGGGCTTTGTTGGCTTTATTGTTTTTGGTTGGTTTTGTTTAATTGGTGTGTTTTGTTTGCTTGTTGCTTTTCTTAGGGTTTGCTTTGTTAGAAAGAATTTAATTGTTGGTCTTGGGTTTGTTGTATTTCGTAATAATGTAGAATGTAATGCTAATGCTAATGGGTAGTAAGATGAACTCCTCATATGCTATCCTGTCTCTGCGCCTCGCTACCACATAACTGTAAACTGTAAACTGTAAACTAGAAAAAAAAAATATCCAAAACTCTCCTAGCCTTAGTAAAAATTGCTATCGTACATGCTCATCACAATGCAACGCTTGGGGTATAAGAGATCACAGCATAAAGAAATAATGATTGGGGGAAAGAGGTTAGCTCTCGAGTCTGCGAGCGGCTGTTTCGAGCTGGGCGTTGAACGCCTTGATTTGGTTCAGGAGTCCGCCTTGCGCTCCTGGTGCGGACGAGCTCACTGTCTCCGCTACGCTGCGGAGCATGAATTCTAGTCCCGCGGTTGATGCTGGGTCGTCTGTGTCGTCTGTGTCGGGTCGGGTCTGGCGCTCGAGCGCTAATTCGAGGCTGTGCAGGGAGTTGTTGATGTCGGTGTGTGTCTGTATGGTAGTTAGAATGTAGTTACTAGATATCGAAGGGTTAGGGTTAGGGGTAATGTTACCTGTCTGGTCCGCTCCTCGTCCGCATGCTTCTTCCGGACTGCGTCCATCTGCAAGGCTACGCTTTCTCTCTCGCTCCGCAGGTGGTACAGTCGGCTGCGCATGTCCAGCATCTCTCGCTTGGCCTTTTTCATTTTCACGCCCAGCATGAAATTACTATCGAGCATTTCACCCAGCTCGAACAGACGGCCCTCGAGCTCGGTGCCGTACGCCTCCACGGCTTTCCTCTTGGTCGTCAGCTCCGAGCGTCGCGCGGCGTTGCCTTCATTGGCGATTCCGTTCATGAGCGTCGTGAGACTCTTCTCGAGAGTTTCGCGGCAGATCTGGCCAAGCACGTCGGCGACGTTCACTCCCCCTCGGCTGGGCAGTTTGGTCTTTTGTCTCGTTGAGAGCTCATCGGCCGATTCATCCTCGCCCGATGACGCATCAGCCCGAATGCCACTGAGAGACGCGACATTGGCCAGGCGATGAACGGTGACAGGGACGGTTTCCCCGCGAGGCTGTCTGGGTTTTCTCCTCGCGCGAGAGGCTTCCCCTTCATCGCGCTCAGCCGCTGCCTCTTCAACCGTTTCTTCAGGTTGAGTTTCTTCGGGTTGAGCGGGCTTCTTGTCTTTCTTTGACCCTGGTTGTCGTCCACGACCACGTCCGGAGGCTGACGGTTCGGACTTCTTTGGCGCTTCTTCGGGCTCTGCTTCTGGCTCGGGCTCTTCCGGCTGAGCTGGTTGTTTGTCTTTCTTGGAGAGCGAAGGTCGACCGCGTCGAGGGCGCCGTTCCGTCTCTGCAGCTTCGGGTTCTGCGGTCTCTTCTACGGACTCGATCGGCTTTTTACCCTTTGCAACGCCTGATCGCCCGCGGCCACGTCTAGCGCCTGGAGATGGTTCCGGCTCTGGCTCTGCGGTCTCTTCTACAGACTCGGTCGGCTTCTTACCCTTTGAGACGGCTGGTCGGCCGCGAATACGTCTGGGGCCGGGCGATGGTTCTGGTTCTGGTTCTGGTTCTGGCTCCTCCGCGGTCTCTATCGACTTGGTCGGTTTTTTGTCCTTGGACACCGTTGGCTGGCCGCGGCCACGTCTAGCACCTGCGGATGGTTCTGGCTCTGGCTCTGGCTCTTCTGAGGCCTCTATTGACTCGGTCGGCTTGTCTTTTGAAACGGCTGGTCGACCGCGGATACGTCTGGGAACGGGTGATTGTCTTGGTTCTGGCTCCTTGGCGGTCTCTACCGACTCGGTCGGCTTGTCTTTTGAAGCAGCTGGTCGGCCACGGCCACGTCTAGCACCTGGAGATGGTTCTGGTTCTTGACCTTCGGGTTCTGGCTCCCCTGCGGTTTCTGGCGACCTGGTCGACTTTTTATCTTTTAGTCGGCTACGGCCACGTCGAGATGGTTCTGCCTCCTCGGGACCTTCGGGTTCTGACTCTTTAGGTGCCGGCTCTTCGGCCTGGGCTGTTTTTGTACCCTCCTTCGATCCCGGTCGGCCACGAGTACTTCTAGAAGGTAGGCTTGGTTCCGCTTCCGCTTCCGCTTCAGGCTCCGGCTCGGGTTCGGCCGATGCCTCAGGATTCTCTTCCTGTTTCGATCTTTTCCTCCCTCTTCTCTTTCCTTCTGGCTTTTGAGATGCCTCTGCACCTTCTGGTGAGAGCGCAACTTTCTTTGTCGGGGGTTCATCCCGTTCCTCTTGTGTTTCCTCGTTTGATCTTCGGCGCAACGGTCGCGTCGTTTCCATGGCTGTAGTATCCTCCTTGTCAGGTGCATTATCCACTTCCATAGGTGGCTCATCTGGCGGTTCATTAGTAACGGGTACTTGGGCTTGTTTCTTCGCTCCTTTACCCCGAAGCCTCTTAGTCTCCGGCTCTTGGGTCTCTGCACCATCGACAGGGGTGCTTCGTGCTGAAAGGGCTTCACTCTGTGCTTTCTCTTGGTCTGTAGCCGAGAATGAATCGGCAGAGGTTCGCGGCCTGCCTCTTTGCCGCTTTCCGGTCTCTGGTTTTGGATGCTCCGCGTCCACAGATGTCATGGGCGTATCATGGCGGTCCTCGTTCGATAGTCCTCGCGATGCTTGTCGATGCGTGCTTTCATCGGCTGTTTCCGGTTCGAGAGCTGGTGGTTCTTCGACGCTCTGGTGTGGGTGCTGGTCGGCACTAGACGCTCGCTTCCGTTTGCCTTTGGCGGTCTCGCTGGGCGACGGTGTTCCATTGGTCTCCGGCTGTTCTTGTTGGGCTTTAGGAGACTCCGGTTTTTCATTGTTGCGCTCTGCATTTTCGTCCCCTAGTGTAGATTCTTCGGCCACCGGACCATCCGGAGCCACCACGGTCGGCTCGGGCGCTTGCTCTCGTTGCTCCTCCTGGGGTATACCGGGTGGTGGCAAAGGCTCGGGCTTGTCGCCGGGCTGTACAGGTTCACTTGGTAGAGGTGCGCTTGGCTGAGCGCCAGTCGGCGAGCCCTGGCTTTCGGGTTGTGCCCCATCTCGATCAATGGAAGCCCTCGGAGTCGGACTCGGTAACTCTAATCCACAGGGTTAGATAGGGTAAAAATCAAACCAGCTATAGCCCAATGTACACACCAATTTTTCTCCTCTTACTACCCCGCCCAAGATCGGGCGCATCATCCTCCGGAATGTCAAACGTTGACGGCCGCTCCGGGAGCGCATTACGCGCGCTCCCCGGAGTTCGCTGGGGCGGACCACTATTTCGTGGCGAAGACGGTTTCCTATCTGGCGACACGGCACCAGGCTGCGTAGTCTCGGAGGCTGCTGGTAGAGGTGCCGGGGGTATGGCAATGTCAACATCGGCGGATTGCGACGCGGTCTGTAACGAGTCTGCGGGGGGCGGGGCCAAGCCAAAGGAGAAACCAAAGTCAACTTCTTTAATCCTGCGTGTCCTGTTTCAATAAGAGTTTATAATAATTAGTCCATCAATTCGGTTAATCAATTCCATCATGGGGGGATAAGTAGGTCGCGTTACCCTGCGCCGCGCTGCCGCATCTGCAGCCGCTCTTCTCGATCTGCGAAAGTTTCTCGTCAGAAAACCGTAAGCTCTTTTTATTAAAAACCCGGAGAGAAAAAAAAAAAAAAAAAAAAAGAATACATACTAGAAGCCATAGTCGAGAAGCGGCGCTTTTGCCGAGCTCAACGCGCAAATTAAGAAAGAAAAAAAAAATGGCGCGAGATAAAAGAAAAAGGGTTCTGGGGGGGGAAATTGTGTTTGGTCGATTGATGGTGAGGAAACCCGTGTAATTCGTCATTTAGTTTTCGGGGTACGGTAAGTTTCCTTTTTTGGTTTGGTTTGGATTGTTGGTTGATTTGCTTGGCATTTTGGATGTACTCATGTGTATACTTTTGTTTGTTTCTTTCTGTTTTTATGGTTTGATTTGTGGTTTTTTTGCTCTTGTTTTTCTGGTATTGAGTAGGTAGGCTTTTTATTTGAATTATAGTATTGGTGTTTGGGTATGATATGTTGGATGTTGCCGTTGTATATATATTGATACTAGTACTTCGGTTTTGATCAATGACTAGAGTTGGAATTAAATATAATTAATATACTGATATCATCCAAGATAAAGAATACATTCGAACATTACGAGATGAAGTAAGATAAGTATGAGAATAAAAGGGTGATAGATGACAATACTGGATGTTGGCAAAATGACAGAATTGCCCAAAATGGTTTGGCGCATTTGGTCCTAGTCCCGAATTGAATTCGCAGCTTCAATTCTCTCCGCATTTCTACAAAATCCAGCGCACCATCACAATCCCCGGAGAAGACAATTATTCGCTTTAAAACAATTAGATTCCTACTGCAATGGGTTGGTTTTGGGGTAACTCCGGTCAAGAAGACCCTGTCAAGAAGCTGGACCCAGGCCTCCGAGAATACCTGGAACATGAAGCTCCGAAGAAATACGTCCCTACCACCTCCGTCCCCTCCGCGCAGGACCCCTCCAAGATAGTCGATCCACAAGCTCAATCATCACAACCACCGGAGGCTGCGGACTCGAAACCCTCCGTCCCCGCTGCCTCGCTGTACCCCGATGGGCGCTACGCCCACCTCTGGAAAACCTACAAGCCGCCGGCCGAGAATGGTACGGAAACGAAGGGCGCCTCGCGTGTGATCGAGAAGTACAAGTCCCGGAATGATACGGTCCATCGCGCGGCTATGGAAAACTGCGCTCTGGAACATGAGGACTTGACGCTGTGCTTTCAGAACGGTAACTGGCAGAAACGATTGGTGTCTCGTGTGACGCTGTGCTCTGAGGAAAACGCAAAGTTTTCTCGGTGCTTCACCACTCAAGCGGTAAGCGACCTCTCCCTTTTTTCCCAGTCTGGCTTTATGCTAATGGGTGGTTAGAAATTCCTCCAGGCGCTGGGGTATGCCTCCTCGTTTGACTGGGACGAAGACAAGGAAGAACGGATTCAGATGCACGCCGATAAGCTCTACCACGAGATGCTGGGGTATGAGAAGCAAGTTGAAGAGGCCCGAGCGGTTGGTCAGGAACCACCACCTCTCACATCTCTCTTCCACCCGCAGGCGAAATCTCAACCCCAATCCACCGAACAGACTACGCTGGAAATCCCCGGCGGCGAGGCGGTTCCCGTCGGGTTCAAGCCCTCCAAGCCACTGGATCAGCTTACTCCGCACGAGCGTGAGTTGGAAATCCGCGCTCACTACGCACAATTGGAGCAACAGAAGCTGTACGCGCAGGAGGCGTCTCCATTCATGAAGACACAGGAGGATGCTCGTCAGAAACGGCGCGAGAAAGCCGTCAGTTGGTTTGGCGAGACAATTGGAAAATGGGTTACATAAAAAAAAAAAAAAAAGACACAAACAACACTGGTTTTTTTTTTTTTTTTGGAACCATTTCCTTTATTCTTGTATTACTATCACTTGATGATCTACCTGTGTCAATGATGAAGGCGCATTTGCGAAGGATTCTTTTCTTTTCTTTTTTTATTATTTTGTTTAGTATGATTTGATAGCGAACATGTGAATAATAGATTTATGATTGGGATATGACTTAATTGAACCCGACAATTAAGGGAAAATTCCACCAAGATTTAAACGACAAAGAGAGAGGAAAAGTAAGAAGTAGAGAAAGAAAGAGGAATGAAAAATTGAAGAAAAGAGATCAAAAGTAACAAACAAGCTGACGGTCACGCTGAAGCTCATTTGTCGGGCGCGTTTTTTCTTTTTCTTTTTCTTTTTTTTTTTTTTTTTTTTTTTTTTTTTTTTTTTTTTTTTTTTTTTTTTTTTTTTTTCCTTAAGAAAGTCCGACACGGGAAATGACGAACTTCATTTTCCCAACTCGTGGACTCTTTACTTGACTCTACTTCTAACCCTAGTGCTTTTTCTTTTCTTTTCTTTTTTGTCAAAATATCTCCTGGATAATTTTTGATTCCTTAAATTTCTTTCTTCTTTTTCATCCTTTCTCTACCACTGAATCTCTCTCTCCTTGTCCGTTGGGACAGTTTCCATCGCTATCAGCCCCAGTTCGTGGTCATTCTCCCCGTTGCACGGGCTCCTTGATCACTGCGCAGGTCTTCTTACATTTCTCCCTCCTTCCCTACAAACCTGCAATTCACAGACTCTTTTTGTCTCCTTGCTCATTTGACACACTCCACATTTCTTCCTCTCAAAACTACAGTCGGAACAGCGTCCCACCATCGCACATTACCGTTCAACTAGACGTCGGGGAGCCCATTGAGCTCCCGTGCTCACCATGAAGGCGACCCCGTTGCTCATCGCGTGGCACAACGATAATGCCCCCATTTACTCGGTCCATTTCGACCCCAATGGCAAAGGTCGCCTGGCAACGGCTGGAAAGTATGTAGTTTTCTTGCTCATGAGCCTGTCTGGTGGTGTCGTCGCTAATCTCATCACTCATTCTAGTGACAACAATGTCCGCGTACGATTCCCCTCATAATCTTTATCTCCCCCTCCCTCTCGTCACCCTTTTTTTGTTCCGTCCACTTCTCTTTCTTTATTTTCTGACAGGGAAAGCACTGCAGCTGTGGAAAGTGGAGTCAACAGGCGAAGAGCGAAAGGTGTCTTATCTGAGCACCTTGGTGAAACACACACAGGCCGTCAATGTCGTCCGGTTCAGTCCCAAAGGTACCGTGTCGGGTTCTTCTACGTGACCCCTCGCCGCTAACGTGTCATCTAGGCGAGATGCTGGCATCTGCCGGGGACGACGGCAATGTTCTACTGTGGGTACCGTCAGAATTGCAAACCCAGCCTGGGTTGGGAGAAGATCGGTCGGACGATAAGGAAACCTGGAGAGTGAAGCATATGTGTCGCTCGTCCGGGGCAGAGATCTATGACCTTGCCTGGTCTCCTGATGGCGTTTTCATCATCACTGGAAGCATGGACAACATTGCGCGCATCTATAACGCCCAAACAGGTGAGTTTGTTCATAGTGTTATTCCGAGCGGCCCGTTTAACGTTTGCAATTTTCCAGGACAAATGGTGCGCCAGATCGCCGAACACTCTCACTACGTTCAAGGCGTAGCGTGGGATCCTCTCAATGAATTCGTGGCAACGCAGTCGTCCGATAGATCCGTTCATATCTACAGCCTGAAGACCAAGGATGGTCAATTCACTCTCACCTCCCACGGCAAATTTTTGAAGATGGACTTGCCTGCGAAGCGCATCTCGTCAAGCAGTCCAGCACCTCCCGATACATCCGTCCGGTCTCAACCGGCTGCCAGCAACTCAGCCGCGATCACTTCTCCAGCCCCGTCGACTCCGGGGACACCGATGGCAAACTTGCCCATGGACCCTCCTCCCGTCTCCCACAGTCGCCGCTCCTCATTCGGTTCCTCGCCCTCGATCCGCCGTTCTGCTTCCCCGGCGCCATCGCTTCCCTTGCCTGCGGTTAAACCTCTGGAAGTGCCGTCACCAGGGCTGTTGGGTGGCCTCGGAGTCAAAAACGCCAACATCTATGCCAACGAGACTTTCACGTCTTTCTTCAGGCGCCTGACTTTTGCTCCGGATGGTAGCTTGCTTTTCACACCCGCAGGGCAGTACAAAACGTCACATGCGTCGGCGACCGATCCTACCAAGACAACAGATGAGGTCATTAACACAGTCTATGTCTACACTCGGGCAGGTTTCAATAAGCCTCCCATTTCCCACCTTCCCGGCCACAAGAAGCCTTCTGTTGCAGTCAAATGCTCCCCCATATTCTACACATTGCGACAGGCCCCTCAGCCTGCTCGTCATATTACGTTGGATACTTCGTCTGGAGAAGAGACATTTGCGTCCCTTCCTGACCCGGTTGTTAATTCAACTGATCGCCAAAAGGAGCCCTCGGTTTCAACACAATCGGCTGGCGACTCGACAAAAAGCAATCAGAACTCCAAGGACGAAAGTCCATCTACACCTGGCCCAATGCCAGTCTTCTCATTACCATATCGTATCGTATATGCAGTGGCTACCCAGGATTCCGTTTTGATCTACGATACCCAGCACCAAGCCCCGATATGTGTAGTCAGCAATCTGCACTTTGCCACATTCACTGATTTGACATGGTAAGTGTCCTCTAATCCACACAATTCTGTGTCTAACCTCTTCTAGGTCTACGGATGGCTTGACATTAATAATGAGCTCGTCTGATGGCTTTTGCTCCACTCTCTCATTTGCCCCCGGAGAGTTAGGACATCCATATACGGCCCCAGTGTCAACTGCTCAACAGACCACGCCCTCGGGTGTACAACCCGTCAGTCACACATCGAACCCGGCTACCAGTGCGAAGCCGAGCCCGGCCGTTGCGCAAGGAAACTCGACGCCTGTAGCACCAGCTCCTCCAGCTAGTCCAGCACGGTCTAATTCGGTGTCCTCGGTCGCTACACAGTCCACCACTGCACAGCCCACTTCTGGCTCTGTTGTCAATAACCCGACCCCAACTCTGGGCGCTGTACCGCTAGTGACGGCAACGCATTCGGCACAACCTCCATCGCTTCCGCTCACTACGCCGCCACAGACACCTATGTCAACGGCTTCCCAAAGTGGGACAAGTGCTACCAACAACAGTGTTTTAGGAAAGCGAACCAGCGAGTCTGAAAAAGACGAACCGAAAGACCAAAACTCGGCAACGCAAGCACAACAGCCAAAGAAGAGGCGAGTAGCGCCAACCCTCATCTCGGGTGGCAACAGCTCTACGTCAAACAATGGACATCAAAACACCGACGTTGATGGTTAGCTTCCGTCTGTGTTTGTGCGCTGGTGTATCAACCTTGTACTTTTTGAAAATGATGACTGGCGAGTCTGCAACGTCTATGTCATGAGTAATGTGTCTTTCCCTTTCCGCCCAGAAGACCTCAACGTCATGTTTGTGACTTGTGGGGCTTCCCTACCATGTTCTGGAATCTTGGTAGAGGTTTGAAATAGTCATGCATTTGCTTTTTGTTGTTGGCCTCGATGAATTACTCCCACATCTATCCGTCCATTGTCTTTACTACGCCGGCACTTCTCTCCAGGGATCCCTCTGCATCTACACTCTAACATCCTGTGTTTTCCTATTTCTTCGGTTGAGCTTGCGACATTTGGATCCCCGAACTTATTGGTATGCAACGGACTATTTCGCCCCTTATCTTTCTAGCTCTCTGCTTCGTGATTCTATAGCTTCATATGATTTTTTGCACGGACAGGGAACCAGCTAGTGGGCCGTATATGACATGACCTACTTCTATGATTGGGACTATTTAAATGGGGCTTCCGAGACGGCGGCCCTTGTGTATCTTAGGAATTACTTTGGGAGCAAATGATTTTCCGAGGATCCATTTTTTTGTTCTGATATTCGATATCCCCGTGTTTCAATTTACTTGCTTTTCTTTCTCTTTCTCTTTCTTTCTTTCTTTCTTTCTTTTTTTTTTTTTTTTTTTTTTTTTTTACTTTACGCTTAATGACAGGATCAGAATAATGGAAGTAAAGATAACGCATTACTTTGTCTAATATTCTAGACAGACACACCCATCATGTTCTCTCGCCATCGTGTATGCTAGGAAAGACGAAATCTCGTTCAACATGAATCATAATAATAATAAAAAGAAAAAGAAACAACGAAAAAGCTCGCAGTCATGTGTGCTGAGCGTAACCGAAAAGTGGGGAGGAGGGTATTGTATGAATAAAGGTAGGCCGTTAAAAATGAATGAAGTAGGAAATAAGAAATAAAAGAAAAGGGGGGAAAAAAAGGTCATTGGGAGTGAACAGCTTCGTTTATTCCATTCTGATTGATTTCACCCTTGAGACCGTTTTCGTTAAACCTGTGACAGTCATAGCAGGTGCTTGTTGAGGAAGGACATAGAGCCCTTACGACATTTGCTACGCTCATGTCACTGGGGAGGACGGCTTTGGCTTCTGTGGCGTGTTCACCGACTGTGAGGGTGGTTACTTTTGGAACTGTACCGATGGACTGTAGGCGGTTGGCCCAGCGGAAGAGAACTTCGTCGCCGCGAGACCCGCCGGCCACGAATAGGAAGTCTGGGAGTTGGTTGAGACGGCCCAGGATGGAGGTTGCGGCTTTTGCTTTTGTGATGTCTAGCGGCTCGACGCTTACTGCGCCGTCTGTGAGGACGACGCGAATGGCTTCACTGCCTCTTGTGCCGTTGATTTGGTCGGCTAGGTCGGAGGCTTGTCGGGCGGCGATCTCGGGATCGTGTGCGTTGTGGTATTGGAAGGTGAGGATGCAGCGGCGCTCTTCCAGTTGGCTGCCTTCGGTTCTTTCCTGGTAGTACTGGATGACTTTGCGGATGCCGTTGCGCCAATCCTTGGTTCTGGCCATGTCTACCAAGGCACGCCACTGGGTCTCGCCGATTTCGCGCACGAAGCAACCATTCTCGGCGATGATGCCGACTCGGTCGGAGAGTTCGTGGAGTCTTGCCCCCAGCTGCTCTGGGCTCTTGTTGCTGGTTACGTACACGAGGTTTTTGGGATCACGGAGTAGACGCTCCAGGAGGGAGACCAGGTTGATGGGGGACTCGGACGCGTCTGATTGGAAGATTGCTTCGTCCTCGAGGAGGAAGAGTCGCAGACTGGATTCCTTGTATATCTCTTGGAGAGATTGAAGGGGAAGAGATGATACCTGGCTGAGATCGCGGGAGAGCTGTGTGCTGTATGCTTTGTGGAGAGCTGTCTGGAATGAATTGTACCAGGCGAGCGCGGTATAGGGGGCTTTTTTCTCGAGCAACGATTCCCAGTTACGCTGCTTCTGTTCCGGCGACATCTCAAGCGCCTTGTTGATCGTGTCTGCGACCACTTTGTAATCCCATGGATTGACAAGTAGTTCGTGGCCGTGAAAAATGGAGGCACTCCCGGTGAACTCGCTGAGTATGAGAGAGCCATGGCGATGGGAGGTCAACTTGCCATCCTGGCAATGGAGGTAGTCGTGGCAGGTGAGGTTCATGCCCTCCCTTAAGCTGGTCACCATGAAGATATTCGCGACACTCATTAGTGCAAGGAACTGCGAGTAACTGATGTCTTGTCGCAGGAGCACGAGGGGTTGGTGCGTTAGTGTCGAGTAAGCGGAGTTTATCCTCATTGCGATCTTGGAAACTTGTGCCTCCAGATCAGGTAATTCTGATGCCGAAGCAATTTGAACGAGAACGACCTAGGTAGGTTAGCACATGATTACATTCAATGAGACCAGGTTGACGGGAGATACCTTCTCTCTCCACTTGGGATATTTCTTGAGAAACAATTCGTACGCAAGTAGTTTCTGCTTAATGCCGCCGGGTGCATCGAGTCTGTCTCGGGCAACGATCAATTGCTTCCCACTGTACCTGGAGGTGATGTTGGCGATCCAATCCTGCACCTCGGCCGTGTGACGCAGATTGTTGATGGTCTGGGCATCAATTCCAATGGGTGACCGTTTCACGTGGACAAAGCGATGTGGGAGTTGAATGCCCTCAGGGGAAACCTCTAAGCTGAGGAGACGACTGCACGATTGGCGGAAGTGGTAACAGTATTCCTCTGTCTGGAAGCAAACAAGATCGGCTCCGAGAAGACCATTGAGCAAAGCGCCTCGCGCATTGAGGCATCTGAAAATCTCGGACGAGGGAAATGCAGTGTGCATAAAAAAGCCGATCTCTGCCTCCGGAAGCTTCTCCCGCAGTAACGATGGCAGAAGGAGAAGATGGTAATCATTGACCCAAATGCTGTCACCCGGACGCCAACACGCGGCAATAGTGTTCGCAAACGCTTCGTTCACTTTCACATATTGCCTCCATGAGTAGTCATCGTATTGCGTATGCCGAGGGCTTTCCTGCATCTGATAATGGAAAGCCGGCCAAAGAACGGACCGGCAGAAGTGCGAATAATGACCTTCGAACTCATCATCACCGACGAATACCGTCAACGACTCATAATCATCCTCGAGAGTTTCTGCAATACGAGCACGTGTCTCGTCTTTCAAAGAATCCGTTGGCATTCCCAGCGTGCCAACCCACATCTTGTCCGACAGAATTCCAGTCTTCTCAGCAGCATGGACTGCATTTCGCAAACCACCATTGCCCTGCTCCGCTGCCTTCACAACCCAACTATGGTCCGAAAGTAGTGCGCGTGGACTTCCATGGTCTTCCTCCGAATCTGGTGTTTCTAAGGCACCATCGACGTATAGAGGTTGGTCTAGTTCTTCTGCTGGGTTTGGGCGGCTGAGAATCGATAGATCAGGTGGACCCGTAGCCTTAGAGCGAGGTTGGTTGAATTTACGACTCTGTCCCCAAGAAATAACGCGGGGTTCGCTGGGCCCCGGTCCATTGGGGTCATCTGCGAAGGAGATCTCTCCCGCAGCACGCGAAACGTAGGACTTGAAGATTCTCTCGTCCTCAGTTGTGGCGCCTGGGGTGAGAGACAGGCTCAGACCTCTAGAATGACGTCTTTGCCGAGCCTCGGCGAGCCGCCCTACGAGACGATCATCTGAATGGGAGTAACTGGTAGATGACTTCCGGCGATGCCGATATTCGGTAGCCTGGAAGTCAATGGTATAAGGGAGAAAACTATCGATGCCTATTAGATCTTGTATAACTAGGGTATATAAGGAGGAATATTGGTGACATACAGAGATACAAAGAAGACCGTCATTGGTCAAGTATTTGAACGTTAGGCTTCTTTGCCAAGGTTGAGGAGTCCAGTGGAGTTCGCAGTGCGAGAAGAAATGAAGAAATGATAGTTGATTTTAGGGGAATATGTAGTAGATGGTTATGGTGGTTGAAATCGGTGATATCCGGACCAAGGGATGTCAGATGGTGAAGGACGCTCTACGGTCTATAAGTTTTTCAAACCAATGGAAGGATGATCCTGGAATTTCCGGCGGGAAGTTAGACACCCGACACGCATAGTGCATGACCCCATTCACGATTGGGCCATGGAAAATTGTAAGTTAAAAAAACAAGGTGAAAGTGAAAGAAAAGAACATTCTGGGCTTTTCGGATGCCAAAGCATCACAAGAAGTAAAAATAAAAATAAATAATAAAAAAAAGAAAAAGAAAAAAAACCGGTGATAATCGATTCGGAGGGGGTACTCGGGCGTGGTTGGGCGCGGGGGCTTGAAACGATGGAATGATTGGAAGAGAAACCATTGGCTTTACCCTGTAGCCAACCGTATCAGAAAGAAATAGAACCTGCCTGGAATTGTTGGAATAGTTCGTCAAGCAGTTTTGCAAGACCGTTGAAAGAACCAATGGTAGCAATGACGTCCTTGATTCCCGGGCTGATCCGCGTTTTGAGTCTGTACCCACAGCACTAAGATAGCGTTAGTCTCGAGGTGATGTTTCTCGACAGTTCGACAGTCTAGACCCACACCTTGTTCTCGTTGGCGTCCCTGCAATCAAGGAATTATCCTGCAGAGAGGAGTGAGTGTGATCTAGAGATGGTGCTTTAACAATGAGGAGTTTTCTGTAAGAATTGAGGGTCATTGGGCAGGAAAACATGGGATATAAATCCGCACGATAAGGAAGTTGTAGAAACAAGAAAGAAGCCAAAGTAACAAATGAATTGGGCATACATACGCTAAGTCAGTTAAAGTTAGTTTGTTACCATTGCCTGATCATGTAATTTGGTTCAACCAGTACTGTACCGGTAATAGAAAGTATCTCATTGGTACAGATAATACACTGATCTTTTACAGAGGATTTCCCTCGGGATTTCTTCAGCCCTAGATTTTACCGGTTTACCCTAGTCTTTCAAGTATCTTGTTTCCCTGACTCTGTAGGGATTCATTGATCACAGGTAAAATCCACACAGATCAATTGAATTCACTATTGACGACGAATTGGCATACAAAGCCCCAACCCTCAAGTTTCTATATAGCGTCCTCGGGTCCATTCAGAGCAGATTCGAGATCTGCTTTCGTTCCCTGCATACAGACCAGACTGTTTAAATTGTCATTCATATTGTAGTCTTCTTGGAAGACCTGGTCATAAAGACTGGCGCTTCCGGGAGCTCCCAATGTAACTCCCATCTTATCCTTCCACGCGCCACATATGGCGGAGCTTGTCATGGATTAGTATTGCTTTAAGAGTGGAACTGGTATCCTAGTTGAACTCACACATCGAGCCAGCACCAAACGCCATCGGGGATCTTGATCGATGACACTTGGTTATATCTTTCATCTGTTAAAATGCTGCGTGTCATAGGTCGGCGATATCTTTCCTACTCACAATTTTGATTCCTCGGGGAAGACCAAGCTGTAGCAAGTACTGCTTACAGGGACAGTAACATTATCTCCTTCATAATACATGTCCTTGAAGAGTTGAACCTATATATCCCTATTAGCATGGATGCATTCCCTCGCGCAAGATAAGAAATAATTACCTCAGGAGTCTGCGCTAGGGCAAGCGGCAGTGAAAGAAGAGCGACGGAGAAACCTTGAATGAGTCTGACCATGTTGAAGATTTGTAATATAAGTTGAATGAGTTTGAATGTAGCTGAAAGAAAGTAGAATTGTAGTGGATATTAGAGACTCATAAATGGAGGAGCGACAGATATTTATACACAATCTATGAGAAAAGAAATTCATGAAGAATGCTTGAAACAAGCAAGTCATCATAATCGAGCGATTCTATGGAATCTCCAGCATACTGAACAGGGCGCTATTCTACGACATATCATTTTACAGTATACTCCCTTGCAGCACATCATTAATGGTATACTCGTTAAAACCAAAGCCTTCAGGTAGCCACATTTGCTGAAGATAGACAGTACGCACCTGGCGATTAACTTTAATACGCCATGTACCCACAACAGATAACTTGGCGAGACAACCTGCATAGTATTAGCGACGCTAGGGATTCCGGCGGAGTATGTAGCACAGAGATACCACGAACATCTCCGATCTCACAACAATGTAATAGGAAATCCCGATCGACCAGGGATGAACAAATAAAATAAAATAAAGGAGGTGAGTATTTGAGAGTACAACTTACATCATAAGATGTAGAAATATTCTTCTTTATTCGATTGGCTGAGCCAGCATTCGTGCAGCCCTTACTTTCACTGCTATCCTTCGCATTCTCACCTGATGACTTGGAACCCCATCGCTTTCCTCGGAATAGTGTTCCAGTTGATTGACTTCATACTTGGTCAAATGGCTTCAATCGCAATCTTTGTTCCTGCCATCGTCGCTAATCAAAAAAAAAACTGCGGGGTGGTGTAAGCACCGCGACAAATACCATGTCAACTCCTGTGAAATGATGTCCACTTGAGAATCATGGATATGATTAAGATCTATGATGGGATGCCTTTAACATTTCATCATCTGTGTTGAAGTGACTGGTATATCGGCATTCTATTCTCAATCCGTCGAAGAGGTATGTTTGTGGTATAGATTAAAGCTGAGATCATACGTGAAGTAGCAAATAGGTTCACTCGCCACTTCTTTGTCTTGAGAAGACTTTAGGGAATTCTCGGAGCAGCACCACGAGCTCAGCAATGAGGAGATCTCTGATCAATGTAAGTGGAAATAACTGCCGATTGTTATTTACTTAGATTTCAGAGCACCGGCTACGTCTTTCCGAACCTCACGGTATTTCAATACATACATGGACCATGGTCATGCCCGGAGATGACACCAAAGCGTATTCTATAAGGCTTGCACATGCTTATTATAGACCTCACAAAGCATATCAGTAATGCATAGGCATAAAGGAGGATGGCTTCCGTTATGATACGGTTTGCTCTGGTAATTTTCTGTTTGATGTAATACCACTCGGAGCAAAAACAGAACAGCGAATCATACGGCTAAACTACCTCTAGATAAGATAGCTTGGCATTACGGTTTCATAACCAATATTGTATGTAGGTCTAGAACCCAGAGTATTCGATGTTGGAAGAAAACTTGAAAGTGGATACAATTCGTCAAGTTGTTGGACTTCGCATCCTTTCCACCGGTCAATCAGGTTCCCCGCCCCTTCTTGAATCATTTCGTACTCCCACTATATCCCATATAACTGTATCATTTTGAATCCAATCTGCAAAACTTTAATTTTAATTTCTTCTATAATCCTTCTATTCCTGCCCCTCTCTCAAACCCCACCACGCCCCCTGAGAAGAAAGCGCATTGTTGTCCTTCGTATCTCAACTTTCTGGCCTTCCTTATGTCCTCCCCCAACTCATCACTGGGCGACTCTCGCCTGTTGATTGTTTCCAACCGTCTTCCCATCACAGTTAGACGGTCAGGGCATGGTAAATATGAGTTTTCAATGTCCTCCGGTGGGCTCGTGACTGGGTTGAGTGGCCTGTCAAAAACTACCACTTTCCAGTGGTACGGCTGGCCCGGACTGGAAGTACCAGAGGACGAGATTCCTTCCGTGAAGCAGAGACTCAGAGATGAGTTCAACGCCACTCCAGTGTTCATGGATGACAAGCTAGCCGACCGTCATTACAATGGCTTCTCCAGTAAGTAGCGGTCTGTACCTTGATATTCCGTAAGTAGCTAACCCGGCACTCCAGACTCAATCTTATGGCCCCTGTTGCACTACCATCCCGGCGAGATTGTCTTCGATGAGGGTGCTTGGGATGCCTATCGTGAAGCCAATCTGTTATTCGCCAAGACTATTGCTAAGGAAGCCCAAGAGGGCGACCTGGTCTGGGTACACGATTATCATCTCATGCTTCTACCGGAGTTGCTTCATGAGCAACTGCATGTACTGGGCAAGAAAAATATTCGCATCGGATTTTTCCTCCATACGCCCTTCCCCAGTAGTGAGATCTACAGAATCCTGCCCGTGAGAGCTGAGCTCTTGCGCGGACTATTGCATTGCCAGTTGATTGGCTTTCACACCTACGATTATGCACGTCATTTCTTGAGCAGTTGCGCCCATATTCTGTACGTACCCCAAGTTTTGAGGCTGATTATACAGCAGCTGACGATTATTCTAGCGGCCTTGTTACGACTCCTAGCAGTGTCAAGCTCGAAGACAGATCCATTCACGTGGGAGCTTTCCCTATTGGAATCGATCCCGACAAGTTCACCGAGGGATTGAAGAGCCCTAAGGTGCAGAACCGTATTGCAAGCCTGGAGAACAAGTTCCAGGGCATGAAATTGATGGTCAGCGTTGATCGTCTTGATTATATCAAGGGCATCCCACAGAAGTTGCATGCCCTTGAAGTCTTCCTCTCTAACCATCCAGAGTGGGTTGGCAAGGTTGTCCTGGTTCAGGTGGCTGTACCGAGTCGCCAGGACGTCGAGGAGTATCAGAATCTGAGAGCGGTAGTCAATGAGCTAGTGGGACGGATCAATGGAAAGTTCGGTCAGTTTGGTGTCTGGTCTGGTTCTGTATCGGTTCCATGCTAACGCTTGATAGGTACCGTGGATTACATGCCCATTCATTTTATGCACAAGTCGGTGAGCTTCGACGAGCTGATAGCTCTGTACGCGGCCTCGGATGCATGTGTGGTCTCATCAACCAGAGATGGCATGAACCTGGTGTCTTTCGAGTACATTGCGACTCAAGAGAGGCGCAAAGGTGTTCTGATCCTGTCTGAATTTGCCGGTGCCGCCCAAAGCCTCAACGGCAGCATCGTAGTAAACCCATGGAACACCGAGGAGCTAGCCACGGCGTACCACGAAGCAGTTTCCCTCAGCGAACACCAGCGGTCTATCCAATTCGGAAAACTCTACAAGTATATTTCGAAATACACAAGGTACGGCTGCATTCTTTTGACTATTCTTCACCAATGCTAACTCTGTATAGCGCTTTCTGGGGCAAGTCCTTTGCGGCCGAGTTATCCAAATGCTCATGATAGAATAACCCTTCACTTAACTGGCCTCTAGGCCTTTCACTATACTTGAGCGCGGCGAATATATTCCATTGTACGGCGGCATAGCATCTGATTTAGCAAATAGATTTAATGATCAGACGGAACTTTGCAACATTTATTCAATTCGAGATAGGATTGTAAGGATAATAGCCTACCGATAGCGATACGAATGAGTAAACAAACGCTCATCTCCCACATCCTGAGTTCCCGAGTTTCACTGTACCAATACCAATGCTACGTTATTATGAATGGCAAATAACCCGATCATTAAATACCTGTATTCATAACGTATAAACATAACCCACTAATCTAAATACACCCCAAACCAAATCACTGCCAAGTACTAATGTTCTTCTTGACGTAATCGGCCCAAGACGTCGGCTTCTCGTCCAGCAGCTTCAAGCTATCATCTAGACTCTTACCCAAGAAATACCCAGGCTCCTCAATAAGCAAGTGGTTCTCAAGGAACTCCTGAGCCACAGCCGGAGGCAAGACAGCCTTATACTGCTCCCCGGAGACAGGGACAAAGACGGCCTTCTTACCCGTGACCTCGGAGAAGGTGGCCACGATCTCTTCAGCGGTATAGTATCCCGCAGCTTCAAGGACCTGCTTTCCATCATTCAACTCAGAGGCATGTTTCAGAACCGCCTTGACGAACAGCCCTGAAAAAGAACCATCAGCCCACGTCCACATGTAACCCGTGATTTCCGGAGAGAGAAGAACACCTACCAGTATCACTCGCAGCGTCGAAGAGGGGGAACTTCGCCTTCGCCCCGTCAACAGGATAAAACAGCTGGAAGGTACCGTCGTCGCCCTTCCTGAACATCTGGAGGTAATTGTTCATAAAGTACCCGGCTAAGACGAAGGTGCTGGGGACGCCCGAGGCCCGGATGTATTTCTCGATGTCGGCCTTGCCGTCGAAGTGAGGCACATGGCTGAGCTTGCCGGCGGTGGAGTCGGTGACGTGGATAAGGGAGGAGAAGATGAGGTGCTGCACGCCTAGTTCCTTGGACACGTCGGCTACGTTCTTGCCCTGTTGCAGCTCGGTCTCTTTGCTGAAGTATTCCCAGTAGTTTGTGACTAGGAAGACGGTGTGAGAGCCCTCGAGGGCGGTGCGGAGGGAGGACGTGGAGTTCAGATCGGCCTTTTGTTTTAGTTGACGGGTTAGTGTCTGTTAGGGCTTGTCTTTGGATTGTGAGTATATGTGAGTATATACTTACAGTGACGACTTCCACACCGCGCTGCTGGAGATCCTGGGCTGCAGGCTTGTTGGTATCACGGGTGATACCCCTGATCTTGAATTCCTTGGAAAGCAGGGCATCCGCCAGGATATGGTTAATGACCGAACCACCCTGGTTACCCGTGGCGCCGAAGACAGTGATGAGCTTAGACATGATGTAGGTATTCGATTGCTTTCGCTCTGCTTCTGCTTTTTCTCTTGCGTCCGGTGTAGATTGAATCGCTGCTTGATACTCTATCTACGAGGACAACACACCCTTTATATACTACTCCCTACCCCTGTTCTTGGATAATGCCCCTCATCTAGACACGAGGTCCTAGATCTTTGTTCTATGCTCGATGAATCCATCTGTGAGCCGTGATTGGCTCGTTTCAAGCGCCGAAGTTAGTCAGCTGTATAATAATGCCGAGTCATTAGTCACTTCGGTCGGGATGGCGGGGAGTCCGAGCTGATTAATTGCGCCACTTTCTTTCTATGGATGTGATGGTGATCAAGACCAGTTTATTATTAAGGTATTCTCTTTCCTATTTTGTGTTTTGTTCTGTTCTGTTTTGTTTGGATGGGTGATTGATTGCGCTGGTTATGCTATGTATGCTATCTGCTATGGTTTGCGATTTGGGTGTTTGGTGACTGTTCTCATGTGCTCATAGGATACTAGGATACTAGACTGCACGAATGAGGTACGAGAAACTTCAACTATCCAAGGAGGGGTAGATAGACGTGATAGCGGGGTTCACATCACATGCTATAACTTATCATAGCAATCTACTTACAAAAGAGTACACCAATCAACCCTATTCCGGTCGTTACCTTATACACCTAGTGGTCTAGACCCTGTACCCTCACCATGCAAAGACATCATATTGACGACAACCAGGATAAGGTTATACAGTGTACACTGTAGGGCTAGGGCAAATCAGTCCGGGGCATAGAGCGAGAAAAACAATATAGTGATATGCGCAGCGCAGGTCTATCTTTGCAGCTTTTGTCGCTTCGTCGGTCCACTCTCTGCCGTGCCAAGGGGTTATTAGGCTCGATGCTTGCGTTATCACTTCTTCATCGTGTGACTTGATCATCGTTGAGTTAGACTTACTAGTGCTGTGAGGGTGATCTTGTCTTGTTGATGGTGAGACTGGGTGCTGTTTCGTGTATAGTCTTAGTATGTATTCTGGTTTTGTCTTTGCAAGATTGTACGTTGCTTGAGTGGTGTCTGTTATTGTGTATTTATCTTGGATGAATGGTAAGTTGTCAGTGAAAGGTTCGGAGCATGGTACTGGATTACG
This sequence comes from Aspergillus avenaceus, assembly GCA_009193465.1. Taxonomy (NCBI): domain Eukaryota; kingdom Fungi; phylum Ascomycota; class Eurotiomycetes; order Eurotiales; family Aspergillaceae; genus Aspergillus; species Aspergillus avenaceus. The sequence goes on along the minus strand of ML742125.1, from coordinate 29,669 downwards.
ATAGCCTGCGTCAGTCTCTGTTCGAGTTAAACTGAGGATAATTAGTATGATTGATGTAATGAATCCACGTGGGAGCTTGGACAGTGCAAGCAATCTTGTCAATATGTCAATCTACAGTGGACCATTTGTCTACGGTTTGAAAAGTGTCGTGTTTAAGATTCTTCAAGTCAAGCTACGACCAATGTGGTAATTACCTGCTGTTGTGACAGGTACGAAAAGTTCCCCGCGTCGAGTACAATTACGGTTAGGGTGTGTGTGTGTGGCTGTGTGGGCCATGACGCGAGCCTGGCATAATCTCCCTGAACCAAGGGAATCACTTCAATTTTTTCGGTCAAACAGGATATCCAGATCTGAAAAGCAAGTATGAACCCTTGATACCCACAATGACCATATTGACTCATTACCGGTAAGCTGGGTAAGTAGGAACGCAATTGTCAAATATTATTTATTCTATACGCAACTATGCAACCTCGGTGATTATGGGGATTTTCGCGGAATTCGCCGCCGGCAATTGAACATTACTATATAGCTGGCCTATCGAAGATCGATGATATCGTGAGAGGTAAGGCGTACCTGTCTCATGGCTGTTATGGAATGTTGGACGGAAAACGAACCAGTCCGGAGCCCGAGTCTAAGCCTCATCTTGGGAAACCAAGAATTGTGGCTTGGTCATTCCGTTCCCTTCCAAACAAACACCTGGGTCATGGGGGTAGATGTCATTGTACGGAGTACAACATATCGAACAGTGTCACAGCGCTAATTAGCAGCTACAAAGGACGAACCGTAGATCAAGATATCAGAAGATGGGGACAAGCAATAAGAATAATAGACAAAGGACAAGGAAAAACGGGCACAAAGGACCCTGAACCCGGGGGGAGACAAACTCAAAAACTCAAAATAGGAAACTCAGAGAGGAAATCTTCGAACAAAAGCTTCCTAGAGCGGATGAGGTATCCACGCCAAGCCCCCTGGACAGCCAGGGTCTGGGACTAGGCTTTCTTGTCCTCGAGCAGAAAAGGGTCTAGTAGGGTGGGTCCCTGGCCTGCTCTAGCCAGATCTTATACCATGCCAAGACGGACGCTTGCGCGTCTCCGCCACTATCTTGGAAGGATGCCGTAATCCTGTAACACCGAGTCGTTTGGTCCTTATTTTCCGAATTGAGATCATACGGATTCAATTATGTCCTAGAACTCCATCGAATCGCGGACGAGGTATGTACATACTACATACACCCTACATGCAACTCTTGAACCATTGTCTAGGTCTATCATCGTAGGCCCTGTAATGTAGGTGGCAATTCAACAAAGGGAGAAAAAAAAAAAGAAACATACACACTCACAACTGTCAATCAGGTGGAGATGCATTCATCACGGTGCAGCAAGCCGCGTATGCACTTTGGGTTAGGGGCACAACAGGACCTTTTATATGTACGGAGTACAGAATCAGGTGCATGATTTCCCATAAATTGGGTTATGCGCAGGTATATGTGTCATATAATTAGCGGCCAAATCGAGGATCTAGAGAGTTAGCAGAAAATTTAAAAAGAAATGAAAAAAAAAAAAAGAAAAGTTAAAAAAATTCTCGAAGATTTACAATTAAACCAACAATTAAGAATCAAAACATCCCTTAATGAAGGTTTGATCCTTACCAAGATCACCATGATCAGCGCCCAACCGAGGGTTGCTGGCTGGCGTGGCACGAATCTGGCCGATTTCATCTTTGGTTCGTGTAAAGGATGGCGTATGCCCACATAAGAAAATGATTTTCAATGGTTCTTTCAATGGTGCTTCAATTATTATTGTCTGTTCCTTCTGTTTCTCCCTTGATCTCCCTAATTATTGGTGTGATTTGATCTCACGCCGAGATTATATCTATTGGGGTTGATTCGTCAGCTGAGGACAAGAAGCGGACACCCAAGGTGCAAATTGTGGTTGAATTGCTCCTTGCTATGGGTCGTGACATTCGTAAGGCTACGGTTCAAACCGCTCTCAAATATTTCCCGTTCCATCTAAAAGAGGGTCTTTTTCCCTTCACTTGACCAGGCAGACAAACTAGTGAGACTGATGCATTTCCTCAAATTTAACGCCGACAGTGCCGACAGTGTTCCCCGAGCGTTCCTTTGGATGGCACCGCGTGGTAAGTGCACGGTTGCGCATCCTCAGGATACAATGGTGACATTTTTAGGTCTGTTGATCAGAGAGCCGCGTAAGACTGAGCTGACGTCGAGTCGAGGTCATTTTGGTGTGTTACCAGACGGATAATTTGTGTCTATAAACCCCTCTATCGATTGCATCTTTGTATGTACCATACATATCACAAGAAGCGGGTAATAGCAGGTTGGGGTTTATCAGGATTGCGTAGTCATGTTTGTAAGAGTCGCAGGGGATAAGACACCAGAAAGAAAGTCAGAATTCCACGCGGTCAAGGCCAAGCTTTTTGAGGAGATTCATCAGCATACTCCTCAGCAAGTGGAGAGAGTTCACCATGTTCCTCACCATGATGTGAAGCAAAATCTGAACAAGAGTAATCCTGTTGGTTAATTAAGTGGAGCTAAAGAAGTATCTTCACAGAAACAAAAAAGAGGGTTGACAACCATGTCGGAATAAGCCGTTGGAGATGGGATGAATCATGACAACGGATGACTTGTGTACACAGTTAGTGGGCCAAGATAGGCTCAAGATACAAAAAGAAAAGCTGGTGTATTCGTATTGCCAAATCCTTGGGGACACAGAACACAGGAAACATGCGTAGTCGTATGGAAACAGTTTAGTCTAGCGGGCAGCCAAAGAGTCTTGGCCATGGTTCAGTTAACTGTTTCGGGGCGGCACACACGCGGCTTGCGGTACTAATGCAGACACCTGATTGGGAGGAGGAGCCCAAGGCTGACGACGCTTCGCCCTCACTGCTGGCGTGGAAAAAAGACCAATGGTTAGAAAATTCATCAACTAATGTTGATTAGTAGTAGTTTTTTAGTTCTCTGTCTTTTTTTAATTTTTTAATTTTTAATTTTTAATTTTTTTTTTTAATCCTAATTCTTTTGCTTCTCTCTCTCCACCTGGAACTGACCTGACCTGACCCTCCCTCTTCTCTCTTTCTTTCTTTCTTTCCCTCCCTCTTTTCCCTCTCCCCCTTTGGGACCTTCCTCTCCTCTCTCCTCGATGCCCTATTTTCTTTTTCTATTCTCCCATAATTAATCCTCTTACCCTGTACTCCATTATTCTGAAACTCTGTAGCTCTTTTGTTTCTTTATTTCTTTTTTATTTCTTTTTTATTTTATTATTTTTTTCGATGACATATTGAAAAAGTTACAAACACAATTTCTTTCTCTCGTTAATCCTTTTTCATTCAATCAACATCCTTTGTGGTTGCGTAGTCGCGGACGACTACGTTGACCGACGCCAAGCGTGGCGACCGCTTAGTTGGGCTGTGCGACCATTTTACCCTACCGACTGACCTCACTGACCATCATTCTTACTACCAACCAACCGACACTACTCGAGACCTTCCTCCTTTAGGTTCACTCTTTTTTTCTCTTTCAGTAAAGAGAGTAAAAGGACCCTTATCTCGCGTCATCGAAGGAAAGTCATTGGGAATCGATTCAATCTGGAGTGTCAGGTCCGACCGATCGCCGTTGGTGCCGTTCACCCCCTACCACACCACCATGGCCGACAGCATACACCATGCCCAGCGGGCGCAAACCTCTAACAACTTCGATGCCTCCGAACTCACAAACGCTTTCGAACAACTGATGCGCAATAAGAGATTCCATCGTCTTCAGGAGCAATCGAGAACTCGTACCCACTCCCCGTCGCCGTCCCCGTCTCAGATGCCTTCTCCCGGCTATGCACCACCTCATCCCTCGCGAGCACCACCTCCTCCCCCGACCGCAGCTCCTTTTCAGCCCCCTCCATTCAATCAACAACTACAACCGTATCCACCCTCCCAGCAATCGATGCTACAGGGTCTTCCAATTGTGCCATCTCCACCTCAGGACCAGGCCTCCTTGAAATTACGGAATCTCCTTCATGTCCTATCCGTAACACCTACCAAATATGAGAACCCGGGCCTTCTTGACGAAGCTCTCTCCTTGATTCCTCTCGATCGGCTGTATTCAGAGGCAGAGGAAGAGAGTCAGATCATGCAAGCACAGGCTGCTAGCGTTGGTGGAAAGCCCGAATGGGGATACCAGGATTGTGTCATCAGATCCTTGTTAAGGTTCGTGTTATAAATAGATGCTCTAAACCTCACAGAACTTGAAACTGACGACGTATCCCACAGGTGGTTCAAACGGTCATTCTTCCAATTCGTTAACAACCCACGATGCTCACGATGCTTCACACCTACAATTGCCCAGGGAATGACTCCTCCTTTGCCCGAAGAGACTGCTCGCAGTGCGACACGAGTGGAGCTTTATCGATGCTCTGAACCGTCCTGCGGTGCCTATGAGAGGTTTCCCCGTTATTCGGATGTGTGGCAGCTGCTGCAGAGTCGACGGGGGCGTGTGGGTGAATGGGCGAACTGCTTTAGCATGTTCTGCAGAGCACTTGGAGCCCGCGTACGATGGGTTTGGAACTCAGAGGACTATGTTTGGACCGAAGTGTACTCTGAACACCAGAGGCGCTGGGTGCACGTGGATGCATGTGAAGAGGCCTGGGATCAGCCCCGTCTTTATACTGAAGGTTTGTGACACATGTTTGACTTGACTGGATATTTAACTAACAGTCATACTAGGTTGGGGCCGAAAGATGTCCTATTGTGTTGCGTTCTCGATCGATGGTGCGACCGATGTTACTCGTCGATATGTTCGCAGCGCGGCTAAGCACGGTGCACCACGTAATCGAGCGCCCGAAGAGGTTGTTCACTGGGTGATCCTTGAAATCAGAAGGAAGCGCCGGGAAAACCTCTCGAAGACCGACCAAAAGCGTTTACTGAAGGAAGATGAACGTGAGGAGAAGGAATTACGCAACTACACAGCATCGGCTCTTGCTGCAGAGCTCAACAACCTCCTCCCCCAGAACACAACAAGCGGCCGACCGGATGAGCAGAAGGTGCCTGTGTCACGGCAGGAGGCTGCGGAGTGGCTTGCCATGAGACAAAGAAGCTCTGGCCATTCGGGATCCGACCAATCGCAGGGCGGCCGGTAGAACTATACGTGCCCGGAGTCTATCCTCAGCTCGTCTCGCGACCCATCGCGGTCAGTTCGTCTTACTGACGGCCGACTGACAACCAACCCACGATCTACGACCGCTTAGACGATATAACGTGATCAGTGCTTCGAAGTTTGATCCTTGATGAACACGCGATACACGAAGTCGGTCAATTTGCTTTAGGATTCATGTTCGACATAGCATGTGCACAACTCGCCATCCTAAAAAAAAGAAAATAGTATGTGCTGGTTAAGCCTAGCACATCGATCCTATCTTTACATTGACACGTCTGCCGGTCGAGCTCCCTCCAAGCGAGGGGCTCATCTCATTACTCAATGCTAGGGCTGAAGCTCAGCTTACATCAAACCATACATTTGCATCACGAGCTTTTAGCTCGTGGGGTACATTTGACAATCATTGGTTCTCATTTTACTTCTATCACATCTCTTTTGTGGTCTCACTTTTGCTATACCCACATACCCACACTTGAAGAATTTTCCTTGACTGATATCAACACATTCCTTGTCGAACGACGACATACTTTTCTTTCCTTTACTTTTCCTTTCATCATTTTCTTTTCTCTTCTTTTTTTTTTTTTTGGATTTGGTTATGATGGCATCTCAGGATTAAGGCATTGATCGGTTATTTTGGGCACGCGGCATTGGTTTGGGAGGCGTCATTGATAATTATAATTCCTTTAATCTTCTTTTCTACATTTTTTTTTTTTCTTTTTTGTTTACAAATGGGCCGGTGTGCCAAAACTGGAGTTGGCCAGTCGATGCCACGTTGTATGAGACACGGATGCTTCGGTCGCATGTCGGCTTGAACGAAACAGCATCTTTCCTTCCCCTTTTTTGTTCTGACTCCTGGCGATCTCAGATACTCCGTTCAGTAAAGCGTTCTATTGACAAAAGAAAAACAAAGCATCCATTCGGACCGAACTGCCGAAAAACTAGTGTCTATGTGTTCTAAATTGTGTCTCGTAAGATGCTGTCAGGCTAGTGGACACCAGGGAAGGACTCGTCAAGGCCTGCAGCATGATTAAATTAAATTATTATTATCATTATTAAGAAAAAAACGGCCCCAATTCCACAATCGATTTCTATCAAATAATATGATTATCAGAAAAGCAGACCAAGGAGCGCAAGCCCCTCAATCATGAAACTCGAAACCCAATTCCAGACAGGGCAAGAACCAGGAAAGGAAAAATCTTAGTTCAGGGTCCAACTCAAGTTCTAGATGAGTCCACGACTAACACCGACCTTGAACCAAAAAATTAATATTAAAATAATTAAAAAGATCAACCAAGTTGACAACATACCAATCTTACAAAAAAATAAAAAAGAAGAAGAAGAAAAAGAAAAAGAATGACAATTAAAAAAGAACAAAAACAAAAAACAGAAAACAAAAAAACAAAAAAAAAAAAATAATAATCCGAGACAGAGACAGAAACAGAGACCCTTGGTCCCAACGGGGCCTTAGATACCTCCCTTCCCCATTATTGTTTAATTACGATATGCAAAAATTCTGCTCCGTGATTCCGTCAAAATCGACCCCCCCGCGATTAAAGAGCGGGTCATGCTTTTTTTTTTTTGTTACGGCCACGTCCAACTATTTTTAGATGGATCTGCAATTTCTTTTTTTCTTTTTCTTTTTTTTTACCTACGCTGTAGGTGTATTCATGGTCAGGTGAGGATGTGGCTTTTCTCCGAGGGTCCAAGGTTTTTCTTTTTTTATTCTGTTCTATTTTGTTTATCTTTCTTATTTATTTTCATATTTATTTATTTGATTTATTTGGTTTTATTCTTTCTCTCTCTCTCTCTCTCTCTCTCTTATTATTTTTTCAGTATCTAATGAATAGTATAATGAATAGTAATGTATCTATTTAATAACTGTTACGAAATAATGAGACCTGTCAATCCCAACCAGACTCGGTAAGTGCGCCATGGAATCCAAATGACATGCATTATAATCTGATAACATCACAAACCTGACCAACGAGAATGGCGCTTGGTTTCTACTAATTTGCATTGGTTTATTGCGTGCTTTGTTGGTGTACTTCCAGTTACTGTATTATCTGTACTAAGTGTACTAGTGTTTTAGGGAATTGGGGTGGTTATTAGGTTTGGTCGTGTCGTTTGGTTTAGTCTACGCTGTAGGAGTATGGTGTAGGTGGTTTATTGTGATTATGGTTGAGTGTTGGTGGGTAGTGAATACTTTGATAGGTAGTACTAGTATAGGTATGTTATGTAGCTCGCACCAGACAGTCAATGCCTCTCTTACGAAGATCGCCGTCGATAGTCCGCACCTCTTTCACATAGTACGGCTGTTTGGGCAATTGCAGCTTCCAGCCGCGCGTCAGGTTCAGATCGCGCAACGGCTCCAGAAAAACCGGGATCTTCTCCACCGGTTCGCAGAACCAGTTCCCGCTGAGCTGCAGCGTGAACGACTGGAGGTTCTGCATGCGCGTGACGGCCTGGCACGTTTCGATCCACTGCTGCCGGCCGGCGGAGAAGTAGACCGTTTTCACGGGGTCCTTGCTGGGCAGCCAGTGGCCCGGGAAGGCCCAGCGGAGTTCAACGTTGCGGATGGCGTCCCAGCACTCGGCTGGAACGGTGGGACGGAGATATGTCAGGGACCAGGTGTTGCTGAACTCGAAGATGTTCAGGTGGTAAAGCATACGGATGGATTCGCAGTATCTGGGTTTGTTGTGTTAGCTCGTGTTCATCTTTGCGGATACTATCACCTATTATTCCGACTGGAGGAAAAGCTTACATCTGCTTGCATGTAATCGGGAGAGAAAGCAGATGGCCGATCGACTGAGCCTTTCGTCCTTTTACCGGCTGTGGGACGTCCCCTCGACAGATGTCGCAGGCGTCTGTGAGGGGACACACCACATGGCTCATACGGTGATCGGGTCGCTGTACAATATGAATGCGCTGTCCGCCCAGGACCATCTCCCAGATCATGAGGCGGAGCTCCGGACATAATCTCGTCAGCAGGCTGCACTGCCGCTGCATGTTCCGGTGCTGTGCTGGATTGGGCTGTTTCTCGGTCTGAGTTCGGCCGGATAGCGTGCTGGCTCTCCTGGATCGGGATAATGCGGTCGGCTTGTTATCTTCATAGATCGCGTTAGTATGTTTTTGTAGTGGTTGTGTTTATAGATCTATTCTCCGCAGGGTTGGAGTTTCGGTGTATCTCCACGATTGATAACTTACTCTGATACCGCTGTGCCAGCACATCCTCCCAGGAAAATACGCCCTGTTTGATCCTCGCCATGATGATTATGTATGTAGAATTGTGTGAAGAAATAACGTCGGTATAAAATAAAAAATGTATAAGAAACTCCAATGCGGACGTTCAGATGTCCGAGGCCATATCAACAGACCATTGCTTCCAAAATCGAATAAAATGAAATAAATAACAATATCGATATCCAAACGTCGCCGGAAATATCCTGTGAGATATAAGACAGAGCCTAAGCGGCTGACAGGGCCTGATTAGATAGAAGAAAAGACGAGGAAATCGATCACGCGAGACTGGATTGAAGAGGGGAAATAAGGACCGACTGTAAGCGCGGACTAAACCGAGATCGAACCTGGGATTTATATGAATATCATTTCATGCAGGATTCCAGCTGAAAAAAAGAAAAAAAAAAGGGAAAAAAAAAAAAAAAAAAAAAAAAAAA
>ML742125.1:0-20824 GCA_009193465.1 Aspergillus avenaceus | reverse complement strand
AAAAGGGAAAAAAAAAAAAAAAGGCTCATCCATGATCAATCCTGTGACACTATAGAAAAGAAGGATCACAGAAGAGTCGGTGAAAGATAGAGAATTGCTTATCGTCAGGGGCTAAAAACAAAATCAAAAGAAACGAACCTAAACAGGAACCGATTAGATAGCATCTGTAACTTAACTGGTCACGAATGACCAATCACATGTCTCTTTCATGCCCTTTGCCCAGAGACTCTGGGTTAGCGTCCGTTGGGGAAAAAGGAGGTGTGTCATGGTCATACTATACTACGCATTCTTCAGAGTATGTATGTGCAACATCCACTGGTTAGTTGTGTATGTTACTCCACAGCGGCACCTACGGAATACTCTCAAGATGCGGTGTACATAAATAGCCAAGTGTCATTTGATCGACTGCCAGTTCGATACAGTCAAAACTCAACAAAATACATAACAAATATCCACAAATGAATCTAACGAGTGTCCGTTGATGAAGTAAAGTCAGACAAAACGAATGGTGAGCAATGCTCTATAGTCTGCCAAAGAGAAGACCGTTCCGAAAAAAACAGTTGCTGTTCCGCAATATCATTCCAAATCCCAACAATTGACTAAGTGACTTGGCGACTAGTCGTAGAATCCAGTCTGGAGGTCATGGATGAGGAAGAGGTCATGGATGGAGAGGTCATGGATGGAGAGGTCATGGATGGAGAGGATGTCGTGGATGGGGAAGGTTGGGTGGATGAAATAACCGGCGCCGATGAGGTAGGACGCGAAGACGAGCCGGGGTAAGATGAGGACGGAGCAGGAGAGCGGCTGCCTCCGAGGGTATTTGTGGCACATGGCACCTTCAATCCCTGTGTGAGCATAGCAAGTCCATCAGACTGAAGCTTGTCGATAGTCTTCTCGGGGGGAACAGTGCCAACGTATGGATTGAAGTTGTAGATCCCACAGATGCACGTATCGACAATGTCCTTCAGACTGGTGTCTTCCATCACTGTCTTACCATCCCGAGTAACGGCAAACTTCTGCTGACCCACCCCCATTTGGACGGTGAAGGCGCTGGCGCCAGCTTGGGCTTCGAACTTTTCACTGACCTTACCCGAGGCAACGGTGATTGTGGCAGGGGACTTGAGAAGAGCAACAACAAAGACGGCATCTTGCATGGTCTCCCATCCATTGGGTTTACCTGTGAAGAAATTCCCACTCGCGTTGTTAGGGCTTCCTTGCATGGTAGTGTCGGTCGAATCGCAGTTGACGTCTCTCGGAGTGGGTCGATACCAGTAAATCAACTTCTCGTCGGTGATGTACTTGTCTACGCTTTTATCACCGGCTTTATAGGCAGCGATAAAGGGCTTCGACATTTCAAGCCAGCCGGTATGCGGCCTAGACTGACATGTTAGTTCCGAACCATAGGTTGGAAGCAAGAGGTACTCACATGTCCATGACCCATTTCGATGCCCCATCATCCGTATGAGGGGAAGACAGTGGCCCGATATAGTGAGACTCCCCGTAGTCATTCCAGGTCACTATCTCCACAAAGCGTGGGCTGAGGCCCAAGATCTGCTGCCATCGGTTGTACCACAGGAGGTCTGAAGGGAAAACCCAATTCTTGCTGTAGGACACCTCCGACCCAAAGTGGGTAAAAAACCAGCCGGAGGCAGCTGTTCAAAGTCAATACTCAAGCTTCACCGTAAGCCAAGATGGGAAGGATGACTCACGTGCAACGTAAGGCTTTCCCTTCAAAGCATCAACGTATGCCTTGTCACCATCAGCGACAGAGACGTTACGACCTGGGGTCGGTGCCTTGTTCTCGCCGTTGTTATCCCATGCCATCCAGTTGAGAGCCCCTTGGATAGCATTGAAATCTCCCTGGCCAGGATGGAAGTTTGGAGCAAAGAATACTTCATTGCCAGCAGCAGATTGCATAGCGGGGAGATCAAGACCGTCACCAGCGAACGACGATACAAAAACCTTGTTGTCTACCTTGAGTTGTGCCGGTAGACTCGCATACTGCTTGACCTTGGCACCAACAGCGCTAGCCTGTCCAGTGTTGTACCAATTGAAATCAAACGACAGAAAGACTTTCATATCATTCTTTGCCGCTGACTCGTATGCATATCCAAGCTGGGTATCGGTGTAAGGATCGACACCAATGTTCAGTGCAAATGCGTCAATACCTAGGCCCTTGGCAAGCTTCATATCGTCATCATAGTCGGCGGCACCTTTACGATTGCTCGTAATTCCAATCTAAGACACGAAGGTGGTCAGACAGCGACTCTAGCTTAACTCGGGTTGATAGTGACCGCTCACCATAAAATGACAGAAAACAAGCCTGTCAGATGCACCTTTGTCCGGACCCTCCTGGGGCAATGGGGTAGCAGCAGACAATGATAATGTGCCTAAAAGGGCTAACAAGATAAACTTGAAAAGCATGGTGGGAATCGGTATCTCAAGAGACTACTGGAAGGAAGACCAAGAAAGATATGCAATATAGTGCAGTTTGAATAAAAGATCTTTCACCGTGTTACTTGAGAACCAGCTCAGCAACACAAAGAGCAGATGATATGAAGGTAAGATACTAAAATCAAAGTTTGTTGTCAAGAATGTGAGCTACCATGATATATCAATCAAAATAAACAAATGTTGTCATTTCTTATAACAAAAAAAATTGGCCATTGCCTTCCCCAGGCTCTGTTTTGTCTCTTTTTATATATGAAAGTCGACCTTACTTTGAACTTACTATCGACAGGGATTTGGTTGATCATGGGGTGATAATCAAAGGACAGTCCAATAACGCTCGTCACCTGAGTCGAGAGGGAATATTAAGGATGCAAGGCCTGAGCCCTTTCTTTGTCTGTCCAATATTAGTCTTGTTTGAGGGCTAAATGAGATAGGTATGAAACCTATCCAAACATAAGACCCCCTCTAAACAGAGCTAAGGGATGTCTGTGCTATCTAACTGTTTGTGTAATACATTGGGACGAGTCATTAGTATAAAGAATCAAGTCTGAGCGTCCATCGTTGAAGCTAGTGCACGTTTGGATGGAGACGCCAAGGACAATGACATTGTTGGAAAGAGGGCTGACTCGGGTATATCCGTGGATGCATAGCCATAGAAAGTTAGGGGGATGTACGTACAGTACCTGCCTGTAGATCAACCGATAAACCCTGATGTCATTCATGAATGTCGCATTCCGATTGAGTCACGATAACTCTAACCGAAGGCGCTTCGTGTGGCATATCCCCATAGTGGCACATACGCCAACAATAATGCGAGAGACCAATGCACCGATCCCCAAGATCCTACATTGGGCATGAATGTGCTACGCAGGAAGATTTTGTGTCCATACAGACAGTGATCCTGATTGACTGCTATTGGACCACAGCAGCATGCATTGAAACTGCGGGGTAAAGTATTCCTAACAAGTTAGCCACGCGATGCTATCACCGGACTATCAAACAAACCCTATGTGGCAGCTTCACTATCCATGAGTTGTCTGTGCATAGCCGTTACGGCTTTTATTCAATCCCTTTGACTAATATTAAGATATTGGATAGTGGCACAGATTGCTTACCTTAATCCAAATGGCTCTTTTATTCTCCTAGTGCCGTGTAACGACTGGTGCCTCTGTGCTATTCATATGGCCATGTGATGTTAAACTGGCGATTTCCTTGTTTTGAGTTCATTGATCATCTCTGGTGCCAATCATCAGGCTCTATTCTGCTTGCTGTACTCGCTATTGAGTTTAATCATTTGAAGGCCCGTTTCAGAGATAGGTTAACTTGAAGTGAGTAGCCATTGTCCAATTGTAATGAGACAAATTACAGAGGGTAGCCCATACCTTTTTGCTTCATCCAGTCCTAGGGGCCTTCACTTTGACCCCTGTCGTCATACAAACCCTGCAGAGAGATTCGGAGAAAAGGAAGAATGCAGCGGGACCAAAAATGGCTCTACACAACATCGGAGATGCCGGCACAAGAAAAGACAGAGCCATGTCAAACTGTTCAGTATGCCAAGTGCTCGGACAAGGAAATGAAAATGTAATCTTAACTTGGTGTAATAATTTATTACCGGAAACTCTGTTCACTGCATACTGGAGCAGGGTAGCACCCTTTAGATGGAGATATGCGAAACTAGATAGGTATCCCAACAGTGCGCTAGATGGGGCTATAGCACAGCAAATGCAGACACGTAGCTCACAGAGCTGTCATCCACAGTAACCGCATCCGAACTTCTTTCGTACCTAACAAAGTGAAATTTCCCTTTCTTACCTTCTACCTGGCCTGCAATCCTCTCAATAGCAGCCATGATTACTCCGATTGGATGCCGACCACACACAGTATTTCCTGTTGTTTGGACTGTGTCCAAGAAATTTGCGGTTTCCCCAGTAGTGATAGCAGCCATGGTTGCAATATCAAACGCCGAGATGCTTTCATGAATCGCTGGTTCACGGCTCGAGATACGATCCCGCCGCTGCAAAGATTGACCCGCCGACACCAACTCTATTTTCTCTTCTACGTTGCTTATTTCATCCCCTGGTTGTGGTAGAGAGTTAGCAGAAAGGGGGAGCTTTGGCCCTGGTTTGGGTGCCTGAGGAACATAGTATGTGTAACGGAAACGTGACCCCCAATGACAAAAGTCAGAGCTAATAATGAAAGCATTGGCAGGGTCCTCCAGGTATGGGGCAAGAAGTGCACCGAAAGCACTCTCGGTTGACGCTGAGGTACTTCCAACCATAATAGGGACCAGCGGTGGGTACTGCGAAGTACTCCTATTCGGGTACTGGAGCTGCAAAAGACGGTGGATGTATGGAAGATGTAGTTCTATACTGTGTTCATCTTCATCGATAGAACGTGACATAGTCGTAAAGCCGACGGTGGAGCCATTAGATTTGACTGCTTTACTGGAACGCAACTTGGCGATAAGCTCCGTATCAAGTGGGAGAGGTTCATCGGAAAGTGGGGTATAATAGGAGGTGAGCTCCGGTAAAGCAAGCGTCGAAAGGTAGTGATGATGCGAAGGGCCGAGAACAAATATCCGCTTTCTATCGAGGGGGGAAAGGTTAGATCATTCGCAGATCGAGGAACGCACATTGCTTACGCCTTGGACAAATCTAGAGACTTATAGGCATACGCAGCGCAAGGGCCTGAGTACGCATAGCCCGCATGTCTGAGAGGTCAGCAACGTTACTCACTGCGTGGGAACTCAAAAGCAAATCTTGAAAACATACGGAGCGATTATGACCCGTGCACCGGACACTGGCAGAGGCCCTATGCCTTCGATATCATTTGGAACTTGGGCAAGCCATTGGTCAAGCTGGCGAGTTAGAGTACGTTGGTTGTCTGAATACCACGAACCAGCGTGGGAAGCTTCTCGAGACTGCATACTGGACAGGCTTGAGGTATATTTCAAGAAGAGTAATTCGCAAGTAGATGTGAAGCTGCTATTATGGGGGATATCCTTTGACTCTTGTCTGTAGTGTTGATTGATTGTTGTATGATGGAATAGAAAGCGGGGAGATGCGGGACCCCCTCATGACTGAAGTGGAGTGCCTAAGGTTCTCTTTCTAGGCCGACAATAAAGCGGCATGCCGAAGTCTACTCAATAGTAGCATCTTGTATTATTCAACTATTCGCGATTCACTCATTCACTTACCAATGCATTCAATCTAGGTGGAAAAATGACGTTAATCCTGGTAGATATATGCCACATCTATCCTTTGATAAGTTGTTCCTAAACAGGTATACTGACTGGGATAATCCTTAAAGACAATTGTATCTGGAAATAAAAATTAAGTGATACGAGATAAGGATATTGCTTCTTAGTTGAACCCATAAGAAAAAAGAGTGTGAGAAGGAAAAGGGTGCTAATCTAGCAGGGCTTGAAAACCATAGTAGCAATCGCATGACAGATTCACACTTGGAAAATGTCTTTTTCTTTTCTATTGTTCTGTCTTGTTTGTGATTTGTTTATTTTTTTTTTTATTTTTTTTTGTCACTTTGCCCTTGCGTTAAGCTGTCAACTGAATCTTAAAGTCATTGAATTAAATAGTATCCTTAATGTAATATGGTAGGTTGCTCTTGACATAGTCCAGTTCCACCTAGTGATGCCAATTAAACCAAAAGAGGAAAGGCGCATAATTTCTTGCTTATTGCTACGCGACGCGCTTTGGACCAACCACACCAAAGGGTTCGTGTTCCACTTTGTTATTAACCTAGAACAGATTCCAATTTCATAATTGTGCCTGTTGCATTTCTCCCTCACGTACTTTTGCAACATCAATTGTTGCTCTTCTTGTACTGTCTTATACTATATACTGATCAGATCCTTCTCTACTTATAAGGAGGAATAATTTACCCATTGACCAACAGGCTCACACTTTTTTACAACGGATCATAAAACCAAGATACCATGTCTCTCAAACGCAAGGCTTCATTCTCCGGGCTACCCTTGACGAATGCGACACCGGTCAACACAGAAATGTCAATGACAATGGAAGACTCTCCAAAGCACCTTAACAGTCGGACACGGAAGCGATACAGGGATGACCGCCCTGACGAAAAAGTGATCTATGGTGAGAATCTGCACTTGCGACCATGTGTCTGGTTAGGGCAAAGCTGACAGTGGTAGAAAACACGCTGCGATGGCTCTACACTGCCCAAGAACGCCAAGGACAACCCCCTGCTGCAGATGAAGATCAGATTGAAGACTTGGAATCAGCTACTGCCATACCGACTGAAATAATCGACCCGCGACAACAAACCTTACATAAATTCTTTCAACCATCCCGATTTTCAACGATCCAGCCCCGACCGAATCAGATTGACCATAAGCCTGATATTATCTCGCGAGTTAACTCACTCTCTCTGCGACGTCATGACTCTGAGACCGATTCAAATGTCCCCTCGCTCGGTAGCGACTCAACTACCCCGTCGTCTCAAGACATTACAACTGATATGGAGCTGGCAATGGACTAAGGGAACAATGGGACGGCTCGAGATCTCAGGGTGGATACTCAATTAACAGGGTGACTCCCTGTAGTCATGGTTTTACGTGGAAGCTTTTTCTATCGCATATTATACCCTTTGGCGATGTTAACGACTTGTTCATTATGCGCCTTCTTTCCAACGAGTGCCGGTCATAGTTGGAATTAGTTCGATATAAACCTGGAATACATGCGACTGCTTTGGAATAATTGGGATGTATATGATTTATACATATGTGCTTTTTTTTATTAACCTCCCGAAAGCCTCCGTTTGCGTCGGGCTGGAAACTGGTCTAGACGAGGTTGCACAGTCTTAGAAGCGTTGTGTTGGCATGGAATTTTCTCATCCACATCATTCAAATAATAATATGAAATGTATAAGGTTGAAGGGAAGAATAAGATAGGAAGAACGGTGGAGAGTTGCAGTTGGAAAATGTGGATGGCGAATTTAGATACGTAAGGGACTATTCAATACATTACCATGTTCATGATATAAAACCAAATTGGAAGAAACCCTAGACTTACGAACGTAGTATGATTGCGAATTTCCAGGGTGACGCAATCAGTCAAGCATTGCGTGTACGAGCATTTGCTTTTAACCCGATGTTCCATGATATTGTCACATGCACTTGGAACCGCGGGGAAGCGACTTGACTAAAAGCTCCCCGAGTTCCAATTACACTCCGACAAGCCACTTTGAAACTAGGATCTGTGCCAGTGTGTAACCCACGGAACCACTAGTCTCCTCCTAAGAGAGTACAATTGCTAATTATCATTTACCAGATTGCGCCCCGCCCGTTATCCTCGATTGCAATTGTCCACGCGGAACCGCCCCAAAACACCACCAGTTTCAGTCGACCCTGCCGAGACCGAAGGATTAATTTATTGTTGATCTGGACTGGCAGATCGAAGGGAGCAAAGAAAAAAAAAAACATGAATGAAAACCAAGCCGTCAAGTACTTGGAGTCATTGATTGGGCAAACAGTACGAGTGCACGCGACAGACACGCGCATTTTCGTGGGCTCATTCAAATGTACCGATTCGGTAAGTAGGTCCCGACTTCAGATCCGAGTATCAATTGGCAGAGACAAGAGCAGGGAATGGAGGAGAAATCAAGAAATTGAAGCAAGGAAATACGAGTATTACAGCGCTTGCTGACCTTTGAGTGCATCCAGGCGAGAAATATTATCCTTGCAAATACGTACGAATATCGCTTTCCTAGTTCATCGGCAGTTCAAGATGCTGCCACTAAAGCAGAGAACCAAGACTCGCAAACGACTACAGAATCACAAAATTTCAAAGTGAATATGACCAGTCGCTTTATTGGTCTCGTGGTCGTACCGGGTCAGCACATCATGAAAATCGAGCTGGAAGAGACCCCTCAGCAGAGTCGCGTGCGAGAGACACTGCGGAAACCATAAAAGGCAATGTATCAGTAGTTTACTTGCATGCTTGATTGGACCCTAAGCTCCTTCTATTCCGATTCGGCCGACATGGGCATACATATTACCGAATGATATGGAAAGAAAAACAAAAGGAGACCTCGCAGAACAAGCGGTCAAATACATTACCAACTCTTAGGTGACCTTGGCTGGGAGCCTTTTTTTCTTTTCTTTTCTTTTTCTACTACTTTTTTTTTTTCTCTCTGTTACCGCGCTTCCGAATCACTAAAGTTCGGATCCAAGAGACCAAAAACCCTCCACAACGTGGTTAGGAGAAAAAGGAGAAATGTCTATGGTGCTTGGCGCAGTAGTGGGCTGAGCGGTAGTGGTCACGGTTGGTGTCCAGGCTGAACGGTGTTTGGTATTGAATTGGCGGTGTTCCTGCAGTCGGTGGAGTCGAGAGGGCCTACTGCAGAGAGAGACCTGGGATTATTTTCTTTATTCTTAGTTCTTATAGATTTTTTTTTGGCATTTTTTTTTATTTAATATCCTTATTATTATTTACCTGAGAATGATTGCTGAAAGGCTATCTCGCAGAGCTCTGATCCTAGAGCTATGTACGATCCACAGTCATTAGCTTGATAAAAATGTGCATAATCGGAAGAGTTTACAAGCCCTTTTTTTTCGAAGCCCTAGTTTAACAGTAGAACAGATTATAAAAATCTAGCCATGGACAATTCGGCTATCTACGGCAGCCCACCATGTATAAATTCTGTATTTTCAGACACAAACAAAATAATTCCAAGTATGCGGTCAGGTTAAGAGGCCCTATAATGTTCTTTCAAGCGGAGTAGGAGCCAAGCGTCATGAGGGGAAGTTAGTAGGTGAATGGAGTGTCTGTGCTAAGATGTGTCAAATTTGGTCCAGTAGTCACAAGCGATTTTCCGAGGCTCCATCAACGTTCATAGGCTAGGAATAAGTGAAAGGGACTAACTTGGAACTATCTACTCGTAAGTTGAGAGATTGATTGTTCTCGTCAAGATTTGCGATTTTTTTGTCAAGGAGAGGGGTACTTGTTTTGTATGTTTATTTTTTCTTTGTTTTTCTTTGTCCTTTTTTCTTCTGTCTATTTTATCCAGATAAAAATAAAGATTTATAAAAAAAATTACACGGTAGTGAATTTTGTTATTTGGTTCAAATTGTTGCATTGGAAATAGTTGGTAAGGTTTTCATTCTTTGGAACAAATGATCAATGACGACGGTCAGTAGTTTAGTTTGGATCCACTAAAAGTAGGCATCAATGATCAATGCTTCTCTTTGGTTTGAACTTTGAAAGCTTCCTCGGACCGACAGAAGATCCGGACATGCCACACCCGTTGCTGCAGGATCGAGACCCAAAAGCGACAGCCTGGGGTTTGAGGCGAGAACCAAAAAAAGTGATCCTACTTTCCCTTCCATAACATCTACTAAATCTGCTACACCAACAATCCTCTTTTTTTTCGCCTCTTCTAATCTTTCTTCATTATTTCTCCATCCACTACCCCTCCCTTTCTATTGCTGATCTCTACTTTTTTCTGCATTGTTCACAAGAATAACCTTGGTAAGTCCCTTGTCCTTTTCGTCTATCCCCATTCATTCTCATCCCCATAATGACGCATTCTTGCCCACACACACACCCTACTCCTCTCCCTCTTTTTCACTCATTTACTATCTCACACTCACCCTTCTCACACATCTTATCATTCTTTCCCCTCCTTTCCACCAACCCCAAATTTTTTCAACCCCCTTCACCTCCCACATGCCAACCTTCCCCAGCTTCCGTTTCATCTGGTGTCAACTCCCATCCTCGGGTGTAGCCTTCAACTATTATCGCTAATAATCCCCGTCGTATCTTTAGAAGCTTTCCTCGGGCGAATCGGAACTCCCCCCTCCGACCAAACTAGCTCGCGGTGGCTTGTGTACCGATAACCATCTCTTAGCCTCTTTTGTTGGCCCCCATTTCCATTGCCTCACCAAATCCTCAACCGGCTATCTCGACTCATCTTTTGTCCTACTTTCTTCACACTCACCGCTGGAAATCGGTGACGGCGGCTAGAACCTGGTTGGGACTGTTTGCAGTGATTTCGCATTGAACTGTGTCACTCAGTAGTCATCGTCTCTCCTCTCCCCACCTCGATAAGAGTCGTACTTTTTCCCCCTCGCTCTCTTTTTCACGGCGGATTCGCATCCTCACTATATACTGCCAAAAGGTGCAGGGAACAGACACCGTTCAGAGGCGGTTGCCAACATTCCAACGCGAGGCAGAGTTCTGCATCCTTCCATTTTCGACGTATATCGATCGTCCAATTTCCGACTTTGAGCTTGGCAGAAATTCAGCCCTGCAGTAATGGGTCAGTCGCATTCCAAGGGCAACTCTGGCCCTGGCGACTCTTTGCAGTCTTACCCGTCCTTTTCTCGCTCCGACACCAAGGAGTCTCTTCGGTCCCTGCGGGGCTCAATTCGATCTAAGATCCGTAACAGTGATAGTCCCCGCACATCCAATGTAGCCCTTTCGGAGACTGATAGGTCGGATGCCGGATCGATCAAGTCAACTGGGAGTAGACGCAGTTCCACCAATCTAAGCACCCAATCGCCTGGCGCCAACGACTCGACTACTCAACTGGATGCCCCCGAACCACCTCCTTCCCCTCCTTTGTCGAGCAGTTTGAACAAAGGTCATCAAGATGTGGACGCTAAGCAGCAAAGCGGTGAAGTCGACCATGTGTCCGATGCGCCCCCCACAGGGGCTGCACCAACAGGGTCATCGCAAAAGGTTGGCGAATCTATTCTTATCAAGCGTCAAGATCAGTTGAACCCGATTCTCGACTTTATCATGAACACGCCCTTGGAGGCATCCTCCTCCCCGGGTATGGGAATGGGTGCTCTGAAGTCAATTGACCTGGACGATATGATTACTCGCCTTCTTGACGCCGGTTACTCCACCAAGGTCACCAAAACTGTTTGCCTCAAGAATGCGGAAATCACCGCTATCTGTACAGCAGCCCGAGAGCTGTTTCTCAGCCAGCCTGCCCTTCTTGAGTTGTCAGCGCCCGTCAAGATCGTGGGTGATGTTCATGGACAATATACAGACTTGATTCGATTGTTTGAGATGTGTGGATTCCCTCCGTCTTCCAACTATCTCTTCTTGGGTGACTATGTGGACCGGGGTAAACAAAGCTTGGAGACCATTCTCTTGCTTTTGTGCTATAAGCTCAAGTATCCCGAGAACTTCTTCCTTCTGCGGGGCAACCATGAATGTGCCAACGTCACTCGGGTATACGGATTCTATGACGAATGTAAAAGACGTTGCAACATCAAGATCTGGAAGACCTTTGTCGATACTTTCAACTGCCTGCCAATTGCTTCTATTGTAGCTGGCAAGATCTTTTGTGTCCATGGTGGTCTTTCACCCAGTTTGTCGCATATGGACGATATCCGGGGCATCGCACGCCCAACTGACGTGCCCGATTATGGTCTGCTCAATGACCTTCTCTGGAGCGATCCGGCAGACATGGAGGAAGATTGGGAGCCGAATGAGCGTGGCGTGAGTTACTGCTTTGGTAAACAGGTCATCATGAACTTTTTGCAACGGCATGACTTTGACTTGGTCTGTCGGGCTCACATGGTGGTCGAGGACGGTTATGAGTTCTACCAAGATCGCATCCTAGTCACGGTGTTTTCTGCCCCTAATGTGAGTCGTGGCTCGATATTTCTCAATGGTACTTTAAATATTTCAAGATTGCGATAAGCTAACATGTTATTATAGTACTGTGGCGAGTTTGATAACTGGGGAGCTATCATGTCCGTTTCAGGCGAGCTTCTCTGTAGCTTTGAGTTGTTGAAGCCGTTGGATTCTACGGCACTCAAGAATCATATCAAGAAGGGACGGAACAAGCGGAATAGCATGCTTAGCAGTCCTGTAAGTTCTCCCTTGCTTCTCCTGCGTTTTCGCCAAGGGAAGACACTAGTTCTCGTGCAACAATGCCGAGGCATTTGTGCATTCAGTCCCTCTTTTCTAGCCAATATTTGGTTCGATTGCTAATAAATGCAGCCCGCAACCGTGTCCGCACAAAGTTATTAGTTGTTCTGGTGATTTCGTGCCAAGAGATCGACATTTAGCAATATGTCACCAAAAACGCGATCTGGGCCTGGCTCCCGATCGACATCAGGCTCATTATCTCAACGACAGCATGACCCATCTTTGTTGATTGGGTAAGCTCATCATAAACATTGGCAGAGGTCCCGCACTGGATCGTCCGCCAATGTGTGTCCATCGGGTGCCGACTTCTGGGATACAATCAGCGACGCACCAAGGCGGACCCCCAATCAGTCTCGATTCGGCGTGCCAGTGGCGGACTTGGCATGTTAGGGTCATGGTAATTTGTCTCCATCATAACCATTGTAATCAACTCATACCGTCGGATGTTCATTTAAGTCGACCCCGTCACCGCTAGTCCTCCGCCAACCGTACAGCCTATGCACTGACTGGTATTTATACGGTTCGACCTATTGCTATGCATATAACGGATAGACCGGGCATGAAGACAGTGAAATACTCACCACCTCTGAAACCATTGAAGGCCGAAGGCGACCGGGATCGCATGTACTTGCATAGATTGTTCTATGGTGAGGCACATTTTGACGCGTCACGATATATGTGGTCTATTTTGCTGTTCTTTTGTTTTAAATTTCCTCTCTTGCTATTCTGCTGGGTTGTCGGACTCGGCCATTCTTCATATTCATATTGCATCGAACATAAAAGGGGACATCTTCTAAGTTCGGTTAGATACTTTTGAGAGGATTATACATTTCTTTATTACATATTTGTCACTCCACTTCTGCTTTGCCAATAACATGATCTTTATAAGGTTTTTTTAGAACATTTAATGAATCACTCAGTGTTATCCAGATTGACCTGTGATATTATGAAAAAGCACCCCTTAAATCCTGATCCATAACACCCATTGGCAAACTCAGAAACTTTCTTCACACCCAGGTAAATCATCCCCCTTGCCTGTGACAGACAAAGCAATCCAGACATGATGACGGTGATACTCAAACACCGCCAAGGTCGTACCAAGTACCATGGGTATCCACAAAGTTCTTTTTTCTCAAGCATCCGGAGAAAAGGAACGGGGGGAACGGGACCCGTTTATCACGATCCTAGAGTAAATAGTGATGATGAACATATTGATGATACTATCGATCTTTATTCTTACCTTCCTTTATATTAGTATAGATGTACATCATATATTATATGGGGGAATATTATATACATGTTCATAACTTGAAACGGTCCACGTGCCAGTGCTTAATGAAGTATTTGAGTTCAGTATAGGTTTGTACGACGACTGGAAATTGCCGTTCCGTTGGTTGGTTTATGTTATCTTGATTTTCTGTCTTTGATGGTGGATATGGTATAGAGTACAGTCTACAGTCTACAGTTTACAGTGACAGGTATAGCTCATTTTCAAATAACTTTTTAGAAGTAGGAAAAAAAAAATAAAAAAAAAAGAACATTTCTAATGACATATCCTGCTCGCCGAATAAATCTGAAAAGGATAAATATTCCTGTACAAAAGACGAAAAAACTTGTAGATAGGAAATTAAAGGGGAGGCCAGATGAAAAGGTTGAAACTGATCAAATCAAATCAATCATATTGCCATTTTTATTCGTACTCCCTGACGTAGCGACCTGGAAGTTCGACATCCCACATTGGTCGTTCCACGACGGCAACCTCGAACCCGGATCCGGATTCGGATTCGGATTCGGATTCGCTGTCGGCGGAGAGGGGGACGATGCCTAGGATATCACGGTACTTGTATGTGTGCCACCAGCGACGGGAGGGGTTTCCAGTCTGGACTAGCTGGTTCTGGGGGGTTTGTTGTTTCTTAGGGGTGCCGGCGCCGAGGTCGTTGTTGGTTTCGACGGGCCCGGGTCCGCGTCGTAGACGAGCTAGACTTGCGTCGTGGTCGGCTGTGTACGCCTCGTCATGGTCGTATGCTTCATCGTCGTTGTCGTCGTTGTTTGCGGTCCGGGCGCGCTCTTTCTCCAGCGAGACCCATTCGCCCTTGGACTCGTCGCGGCCGACGATCTTCCGGATTTTCGAGCCGAGGGAGACCGTGTTCTGGGCGGCGGAGACCTTGTCACCGGCGCCGGTATTGGCCTTCTTACGCTCGTTCTCGCCGTCTTCTACCTGCTCGCGCTTGCGCTTCTGGGTCGCTGATTTCTTGGACACTTGCATTGCGTCTTCGCCTTCGTGGGTGTCTGCTGACGCGCTCAGCTCTTCCGTCGAGGGGAAGTCCTGGTTCAGGTCGAACATCCATAACCATGAGGTGCCGTACAGCCAGAGACGCTCGCGGACGTCGTTGAGGTCCCAGAGACAGCCCATTGCGCGGTCCTTTACGCCTCGGAACTCCTCTGGCAGGTAGGCCTTGGGGTTTCTCCGGGACCAGTCTGACAGCTTGCCGTCGAGGGCGTCGAATTCAACCAGCTGGTGTTCGCTTGTGAGGGCCATCAGTCGGCTCTCGGCTGGGGCGGTCGCGGCGTCTGCCAGGAGCTTCTGGTTGGCTGGGTTGGGGGGGCGGAAGGAGAGCAACAGTACACCGGACTTGAGACGGGGGATTGGCGACTCGGCTGCTGTGAGACGCCAGCGCTCGCCCTCTACGACTGGGTGGTCGTCCTCATCGTCGGAGTCATCAGAGTCATCGCTGGTTTTCTTTGGTGCGCTTGACTCGTCCGCCTTCTCCAGTGACCAGGCGTCAATGCAGCCGGAGAGGTCGCCGACGGCGAGGATCCTGCTGTTGTCGGAGAACGTGGCGCAGCGGATGGTCTTCTCGTATTCACCCAGGGTACCGTGGGAGGCCTTTTCGAAACGGGCACGGCGGACGGCTCTGTTCAGCTTGAAGACTTGGTTGAGGACCTGGGGCTTCTCCTGGGCCGACGAGGCGGGCTTGATTGTGGCCATGTAGGTGGTGCTGTTGGGACGGACGACACAGATCCACCGGCTGTCTGGGGAGACTGTGACGACGCGGGCGCCGTCGTCCGCGAGGGCGGATGGAATCTCCAGCTTTTGGATCCGAAGAGTTCCCTTCTCGTCTCCTTTGCGCCGGCGGACGGCGAATACCTTGACGCTGGATGTCGTGGCGACGACCAAGATCTTCGCGTCGGAAGACAGCATGGCTGAAGTGATGTTTTCTTCGCCCTAGAAACAGATACATAAGTACGATGCTACCCGGTGAATGGGTATTGTCCTCTCTCACCTGAATCAAGACCTTCCCAACCAGGCGGTGTCTCTGTCCACCGAGGTTCTCGTGCACTGAAGTCGGGCCGCGGGACACGCGCCAGATGCTGATCTCCCGGTCCCAGAAGCTCATGACCAGCCGGGACGAAGGCGACGATGTGATCTGGGGTATTTGTGGCAGGCTGGACAGTTTCCTGTGGTGTTCTTTTCCGAATTCACGGAGGGGCAGGACGATGGGAGTAGCGTCGGGTCCTAGATTGTCATCAGCCAAATTTGTTCACTTTCAGTTCCCAGGTTGTAAACCATACCTCCGGACACGACGACACTGATATCCCTTGTTTCGTAGACAGCAAAGGTCTTCACATCGTGGGTGTGGTACCGTCTGTGCATCACCTCGACCCATCTGCTGCTCTTCTTGTCGCCCTTCTCGCCGTCCTTCTTCCTGTAGACAACCGTTCTTTGGTCCGCACCTCCACTGACGACAGTGTCGCCGTTGGCGCTGACAGCAACGTCCAACGTATCGGCCAAGTGGCAGTGGAGACGCTGGATCAGGGAGTAGTTCTTAGCATCCCAGAAGCGGACTTCACCGGCCGAGTCGCCAGAGACAATAGTACCGTCGGGAAGACACTTCACAGACCAGACCAGCAGCTCCTTTGTACCGCCCGAGGGGCCCTTGCCCAGCGAGATCGTCCGCAGGAGTTGACCGTTACGGATATCGAAGAGACGAATGGAGCTGTCGGCGTAGCCGGCAACGATGGTGTTACGATTTTGGAAGGTGACGCTGAGGACGCGGGCTCGCTTCGTCGACGGGCGCATGAGACGGAGATACTTGATGTCATTGTCTGCCGTAGATAAGATGACGATAGAACCATCCGCGCAGCCGGCGGCCAGATGCTGTCCGATGTATTCTCCCTCGGCGGGCGACTCCCACTTGCCGTCCTTGCCCCGTTTTGTAGGCTGCCACCTGGGCTGAGCCGCTATGCACCAGATCTCGCCGTAGTTTCCGCTCGAGTGACGCAGAGGCTGGCCCTTCTCGATGTCCCACTCCGTCACCGCAGTAGAGTATCCGATACTGAACAGGCGCAGGCGTCCGGGGATCTTTGCACCGTCGGGACCATCCTCGGGGGGATCGAGAACCCACGTAAGCCCTTCTATGCTTCTATCTTTTCCTCCGCGGAGAACGGTCTCCTGGAACCATGCGCCGCGCATCGGATTCCATATCTCAATATCGCCATTTGCGCGACCAACGGCGAGTCGGAGCGTAGGGACACCACGTCCCGCGAGTTCAGCGGAGGGGGGATGTGAGAACGCAAGCGCATTGATCGCTTGAGGGTTGTAAGGGACGAAGCGACAGCGGTGAATATCCATGATGTGTCGAGAATCCAGCGTATAAAATTCAAATAAAGCTTAGAATGAAGCAAGTTGGAAGTAGGTCCCTGTTAAAGATCGGGAGAGAAAAAAAAAAATCCAGACCTACCTCGGCTCTTCAATTGTAGAGCCGATTGTTATACGAGCATTCCGTTCAATAGAGTATAAAAGGGTTAAAAAAGTGGTCGCGGTATCTTTAATGCCGGTGGTGATCTCGATGTTCTCTCTTTTTTTTTTTTTTTTTTTTTTTTTTTTGAGATACAATTTTTAGCGCTGCGGAGGTTCCACCAATGAGCATTGGCACGTGACATTCTACTTGTCGCCCATCGAGACTTGAGAATATCATTTCCACAACTATCTACCACTTTGGAAAATACAAGCTTAATTCCTGAAGGCCGTGCTGGCACTATACAGTTTTATCTGTTGCTATGTAGGTCGGATACTGACGATCAAGAGTGAATAACGATACAATTAGGCCACGGCATATTATCGGCGCATTGTCAATACAACCTATTTGTACATACACACTTGCTTAGGCTACTACATACAGTGTGTCACAGGAGACAGATGTGTGAGTGGAAAAAAAAAAAGAAATTTTTATTCAAATGTCGAACAAGCCAGTGGTTTCAATACAGTCTGCCTATCGACAACGCTAGCAGGCACCGACATACATACATAGAGGGTCTATTCGCAATGGTTCTGAATTTGACTAGACATGAATCATTCTTAGCTCTACCTGGAGGAAATCATTCGGGTCTGACTGCGCCTGACTCAGTGCGAAGTGGTCAAAAAAAAAACCCTCACTTTTTCTTTGAATGGAGATACGTAACTTTTCCAGACTATCGACCCCCAACTCTGATGCCAAGCCATCGTTGGAAGAGAAAACCGGCTCTGCGAAACCTATCATTGTTCGCTGGATAGTCATGGTACGACATCCTGGCAGGCCAAAGCACCATATGACCAGGTCTCCGGGGAGTAGGGGCATTGATCGTGAAGGGTTGCATGTCCCTTATAGTCACTGTTAATATAATGCGCGCCGCATACTACTGTATGTCAGCAGTACGCGCATGCGAAGGATTGGGTGCTGCTGAATGCTAACAAGCCGCGGATGCAGGCTAGTCTTTGACAGTGGATATTCTGAACTTGGATTTCCGCAAGAGATGAACCTTGTTGTGTCTGAATGAAGTGTATCAATCATGAAGAGTTGCATGTCCTTGATATCTGATAGGTCTATCCAGGATCGAAGGACTGCCACGTCAGAGAAGCCCTAGTGATAGTACCGACAATGCAGGTCACCAGCTTAAAGGCTAGTGTCTCAGCTTCCGCACTTTGAATGATGTGATAGGACGCAATGATCTCGAATTTACAAGGATGTCACATTATGGAAAGGGGTCCTTTGACGGAATTTTACCATTTCTGGAGGTTGAATTGAGGGTGGCATTCGAATGTTTGGGTTTTTTTTTTTTTTTTTTTTTTTTTAAGCTGGATGAAATAAGGTACCCTTGTAAAGATTTCAAGTATAAAAGACCAGAAAGAAATACTAGACTTGTATTAGAGTGGAGAAAGAAAACCGATTGTCTGAATGTTTCCGATAATTTTCTTTATTTTTATCTAGTTAATATTTGAGTTTTCCATGCTCAGCTGAATAGTGGCCCAAAGATAGTAGAGATGCAGATTTGATTCGACGTGGGACTGAGTTGCGTCTGCGGGGGTGTTGCTTGATAGGCGTGATCTATGCCGTGAAAGGGAATCAGCCTGAGCCGCACACACATGAACAACGCCACTTCGCCATCTGTCTAAGACAAATCTTCTAAAGATAAGCATCCTTTGATTTTAAATCATCGACGGGTTTTGTCGCGGTTTAATCTGATTCAATGAGATCAATTCCGACAGCTGTGTCCAATCTTAAAACCGAGGAGTCCCATGGCTCACGAAAAGTTTATGCGACACCCGAGGCACAAGGACCAATTTCGAGCTGTTGTCGAACGTAACGCGACTTCAGTCTAACATAGATGCCTTCAAATAAAATGCCACCGATGGCCTCATAATCTCAGTTTGCCTGATGACCATGAAGGCAACGCCCGTCTCTTACTTTCATCGAAACAGATGTCAACATATAAAAGAAAGCAATCAAGATCCATTTCCGAGACTGGCCGGTGATCCTCGCATCGTAATTACCTGATAGAGCGCGTTCGTATAGATGGATAAAGTTCAGCCACTAGATGGCTGTATTCAATGGCAAGGGGCTAGCCACCAATCTCGGATTTCACAATCCGCGAGAATTGGCCTGTATATTCCAGAGCTTCCTACGCTGTTACCAGCATCAACCGTGCGTTTCATGCATGTGTGAAACGTAGGGGTTCTGAACAAGTCCAGTAGTCTAACCCCAGACATAATGCAAAGACAATCGTGTCTTGAGTTCATTTGTGGGCTTCAATGACACATATGACCATTTTTTTTTTCGAAATTCAGAATGTTTCGCCATCTTTGTCAGCACGTAAGGCTATACATCCTCACCTTTCTTTCAGGAGGTGGCTGATGTATTGGCCCGGGCGAAACAACTGAAATTAATGCTCTGATGAAATGGGTCAAGTACGTCCAATGACAAGGTAGTATTGGCATATTAAACCCCGGAGCATAGCAAGGATCCCAGGATTTAGACAAGAGTCGCGGGAAAATCAGCTCTTAGCTCAATGAACTATCGTCGAACGAAGGTATTAATTCCAAGCTCCATCCTAGTTGAAATGCGTTAACGACCGCGAAAGAGGGAACGCTTCTAGACCGGGATTACTGGAGGGGAAACAAAACACGCCAAATTGACAATAAACGCGCTGGCCTTGCTAACGTGATCGTCGAATCAGCGCGTGTAGACGCCTTCTGGTTTTAGTGCCAAGCATCGCGGCGAGATTACGCTTTTATGTCACTTTGACCCCTAGGCATCAGGAGGGAATAGTCCCGCAACACTTGCCTGCGGTCTGGGCGCACCGTAGAGGGGGGAAGTGTGGCTTATCCGAGGACATCGCTAATGCCTGCGTGTCTGTTAGACTCCATTGAAAACGGCGTAGTCCAATAATCACGTAGGCCGGAAAAGAGGCGCAGGGTTTCTTTCGCATAAAAAATAATAATAATAATGATAATAAAAGAAAAGGAGAAACAAGAAGTAAGCGATCGAAATGAAAGGATTACCGAGAATAGTAATAACTTGGAACTTAATTTCACTTCGATGATCGTGGCTCATAGTCAAAGCCGGGCATCCGAAACGTGGGACGCGAATCAATCAATGACGACATGCAAACTGGCTTGTAAACACAGAACGCGCAGTATTTAGATCTTCGTCTCATATCACTGCTCCTTGTTCTCGATTCTTTGTCCTCTGCGATAGTACGACAGATTGTCGTCACTTAGTACGGACTATTTGTAGGTTCTCGAATAATGACATACTTGAACAATGAGGGAGTAAAACTCCTTATTAACGGTCTGTCATTGGATAGAAATCGCTGAATAATCTTTTTTATTTTCTTTTTATTTTTAATTTAGCTTTTGGGGTTAGATGTGGAGTCGTTTATTTACACTATAATCGGGCCCGCCTTAGATTTCACCCTAACCGGTTGCATATTAGCGCGTTTTCTTGTTTCTCGCTATACATACGTATGTATCAACCCTTACTCTGTATCGTTCTCGGCTTTCCAGACCGGCATACAGTACACACAAGGTCAATGGAAATCTGACATAAAACGCCTCCCATATCGCCCACCACTCCAAACGTAACGGAAGAAAAAGAGAGAAAAAAAAAAAAAAAAAAAAAAAAAAAAAA